>CM057168.1:20766462-20845155 GCA_029962745.1 Echinometra lucunter | reverse complement strand
ATATAACTGACGTAAATCCAGAAAATCAAAGGAAGAAGGAGAAAAGGAAAGAAAGAAAGGAGAAAGGGAAAGGAAGAAGGAGAAAGGGAACGAAAAAAGGAGAAAGGGGAGAAAGAAGAAGAGGGAGGGGGAAAAGAGGGAAAGGAGGAAAAAAAGAAGAAAGCAAAGGGAAACAAAAGAAATGAGGGAAAATTAAGTACCAAAACCCCAGAGTTTCCGGGGGCTCCACTCCCTGGACCCCCGCAGTGGCTTTCATCAGGGGCCCTAAGCCAGAACCCTGGGCCCCACCGCTAAGGGCTTCGCAAAAAGCAACTCGCGGTGCGGGCTCACCTCCGCATATTCTATTTCTAGACTTAGTTACCGGGAAATTTTCGGCTCTGCCCCCCCCCCCCCCCCCGATAACAGGCAGAGAATGTAAGAGACCGGGAACAGACAACGAACAATTCAAAGAAAGGTCAGAGCTTCTTCGCTTCGCGCGGGAGGGGAAAATCACCTTCCCTGCACCCTCCCCCTAGCATGCCTATAGGGAGCGCCCTTTGCACTATGGTCCTCATAAAATGAATCCTAGCTATATACACCACTGATTCTAGACATAATTATGGGGTGTTGCAAGAAAGTTGCAATCAATTGCAAATAATTGCTAATTTTGACACAACCATTCTGATTGGCTTAGGGTCTGCCCTTTTAAGAAGACATGCATGCAACAATGATTTTGATTGGCCAGTGACAATCATTTGCAACTTGCAATCGATTGCAACTTTCTTGCAACACCCCATTAGACTACTTACCGGGAAATTTTGGGCTCTGCCCCCCCCCCCCCCCGATAACAGGTGCCTGTTACGCCCCTGCGTAAATCAAGCATCTTCGGCGCAATTCCGGCAGATTTTATTAAAATAACGAAAATAATGACAATGAACTCAAATCAAAGGGTGTCAACCCACTTCACCGAAGGCCCGCGAGACCGAAAATAGCAAATTGTAATCTATAATGTACATCGCTCTGACTACCTGTGCCAGAAGGAAGTTGAAGGGCAGCGGAAAGTTTTACATTGAAGGTGTGGGACATCCGGAAACGAGGACCAAACATGTCTAAAGGAGTGTATATACCGATATAGCACATCATTGTGATAAATACGATACGAGAAAAGTCGGCCTCGCGGGCCAAGTAGGCGGACCCCAGTCAGAGTTAGTTTGACCCGGTTTGACCAACCTGGGGGCGTTTCATGAAACAATTAGTCGATGGTTTTCACGGACTAATTTGCTTTCAGGAAATCAGATGCGAGTATTTTCAGTGGCTTTATAACATTATTTTGTCGGTGATTTTCACCGACAAAACTCTTCATGAAACGCTCCCCAGATTGCAACTACAGGGGAACGTTTCATCAACATTTTGTTGTCTGAGTTGTCAGTTGTCAGATGTGACATCTTTCCTTGATTTTGATTGGCTGAGAAGTATCGTTACTATGACAACTGTCGGATAAAACAGACTTTGTCGGATAAAACATCCGACAATAAGTCCTTAACGCTCCCCCGCACTGAACTATTAAAACAGAAATCATTCTGAAAATTGCCTTAACTTTTCTATTATCTTTTATCTTATCTCAGTAAGATAATAGCTTGCTAGTATTATCTTAAATCGTTATTCTGAAAATTACATTAAGTCTGTAAGGACCACCCATATATTATCTCTGACACGCCCAATCTTCTCTCGTTAAACAATCATTAAAGATTTTATATGAGTTCCTCAACCAATAGAAGTGTCCCTTAAATGTAAAACCATTATGATGCGCGTCGTGCATCATTAACACTATAGGCGTAATTTTATCTTGCGTGCATTGTGCGCTATCGTCTGCAACACTTATTTTTCAACTTTAACAAGCTCAAGAGAAAGCAGAGAGAGAGAGAGATAGAAAGAAATCCCGGGAAAGAAATAGAAAGTAGAAAGATATAAAGGACAAATAAAGCAAAGGACAAATGAAGAGAGGAAGTGGAAGAATAAGAGAAAGGTAATGTTTTGTTTTGTAGCAAAGGTAATGATAAAAAATCAGGTGATTTCAAATTAGCCTACAAAGATCAAATAATTCAGAGAAAAGAATCTGTGAAGTATTTGGGCATCGAATTAACCAGCCAGGTTTCTTTTTTGTCTCTAGTATAGAATCTGTTATAGTAAAAAGAGGCCAACTCCCGTTTGAAATTTTTGTACAGATACCAAAATTGCATGAATTTACATGCAAGGCGTATATTATGCTTTGCTCTTATTGACTATGTTTATGTGACTATGCTAACGCTACGTGGTATAATATTTAGGCAAGTCAGATCAAAAGAAACCCCAAATCGTTCAAAATATTCAAAATATGATGGTAAGATTCATTCATTGTTTAGGCCCAAGAACGCACGTTGGCTATAACGAGCTAGCTCTCAGCAGTCGGTTTACTTGATGTCAGTCAAAGATCAAAACAACTTATTATGCGCCATGCACGCACGCATAACTCGAGGGCAAATCATTATAATGGCCGCAATTTAAATCTTGTTATATACGACTTATGATACAAGACAATCATAGTCAATATAATTTTATCTTGCCCGAACGAGTAGGCATATTGGCAACTGCTTATAACGCAATCAAATACTGGAGTTCTCTCCCCAATGATATTAAAGCAGTTGAAAACTACTCTGAAAGACTACTTAAAGAGTTCCTATCAATTGAGTCTAAGAAAAATGATACAAGTGACATAATTTACACAATAGTATGATATGCTTTAGACTTACAGATCAGTATTCTTTTCTCTAAATTACCGATATCATATGTATCATTTCGTTCTTTTGTGTTGATTTTTTTTTCGTTTTAAATGTGTTGCTGTTAAACTCTTGTAAATATGTTTCATTATGTATATAGGGCTAAATACTTACCAGCCACGTTACCAGCAGTCAAATTGTTGTTCTCTTTAGGACCCCATTGTAAATAAGCTTTCGAGCTGTCATCCTGTCAAGCTTTAATGAAGAATCAGAGAAACAGAAGGCAAAGAATAAAGCAGTATAAAGAAAAAAACACTAATCATGTTAACAAATTAACAAGATAAAGATTACTCAAAATATCAACCAGCCCCCCCCCTCCCACCTCCCCCCAAACACTATATTTTCATAAAAACTGCCGGATTTGCGCCAAAGATGCTGGATTTACGCCAGTTCTGTGTACATTGACATGAAGGGAGAAATTAAAATGCAAGTTGTGAACTATTTTTCATGAATAATTTCTATTTTGCTAGTCCAATGCTGTCTTTGCAACCAAGTTGAACAAACTAACACTTTGATTTGGGTTCATTGTCACTATTTTGGTTATGTTCATAAAAACTGCCGGATTTACGCCAAAGATGCTGGATTTACGCCAGTTCTATGTACATTGACAAGGGCATGAAGGGAGAAATTAAAATACAAGTTGTGAACTATTTTTCATGAATAATTTCTGTTTTACTAGTCCATTCCTGTCTTTGTAATCAAGTTGGACAAACTAACACTTTGATTTGGGTTCATTGTCATTATTTTGGTTATTTTCATAAAAACTGCCGGATTTACGCCAAAGACGCTGGATTTACGCCAGTTCTATGTACTTTGACAAGGGCATGAAGGGAGAAATTAAAATACAAGTTGTGAACTATTTTTCATGAATAATTTCTGTTTTACTAGTCCATTCCTGCATGTCTTTGTAATCAAGTTGGACAAACTAACACTTTGATTTGGGTTCATTGTCATTAATTTGGTTATGTTCATAAAAACTGCCGGATTTACGCCAAAGATGCTGGATTTACGCCAGTTCTATGTACATTGACAAGGGCATGAAGGGAGAAATTAAAATACAAGTTGTGAACTATTTTTCATGAATAATTTCTGTTTTACTAGTCCATTCCTGTCTTTGTAATCAAGTTGGACAAACTAACACTTTGATTTGGGTTCATTGTCATTATTTTGGTTATTTTCATAAAAACTGCCGGATTTACGCCAAAGATGCTGGATTTACGCCAGTTCTATGTACATTGACAAGGGCATGAAGGGAGAAATTAAAATACAAGTTGTGAACTATTTTTCATGAATAATTTCTGTTTTACTAGTCCATTCCTGCATGTCTTTGTAATCAAGTTGGACAAACTAACACTTTGATTTGGGTTCATTGTCATTATTTTGGTTATTTTCATAAAAACTGCCGGATTTACGCCAAAGATGCTGGATTTACGCCAATTCTATGTACATTGACATGAAGGGAGAAATTAAAATGCATGTTGTGAATTATTTTTCATGAATAAATTCTGGTTTACTAGTTCAATGCTGTCTTTGCAATTAAGGTTGGACAAACCAACACTTTGATTTGGGTTCATTGGCATTATTCTGATTATTTTCATAAAAACTGCCAGATTTGCGCCAATGATGCTGGATTTACGCCAGTTATAAACTGCACATAATTATGTATGATAATGAATGGAGAAGTGACCATGCAATTCGTATAACGTGTACCGTACGTGCGTTGGGCTTGTTCCGCGCGCCCGCAATTTCCAAGCGTTAATATTAATGAGCCATACGTCATCGGCCGGCCGAACGAGATTTCCAAGCTCATGAATAATGAATCTGCCGGATCCACGCCAATATAGTCTCAACCACTGAAAACACAGAGAAAGATTTTGTCTTTCAAAGGTGATAGTCATTTGCTTTTAAAGCTAGTTATTTATCTATTCTTTATTTGCATCGTTTTGCATCGACTATGTTCTTGTGTGAATTTATCCACTTATTGTTTAAACGTTTAAGTTAACGTTAATGTTAGCATGGTTAGCGTCGTCGGCTGTACTGAATTCTGTCTGTACTGTCGTAAACGGGCTGTTTTGGAGGAGGTTATTCCGGTCGTTAAGGTTTGGCAAACGAACATTGTAACGTTGACTGCACTGTTAACGTTACTGGACATTATCAGTTGCACTTGCAGGGTGCTTCAAGGGTGGGAGAATTCTCAAGAATTCCCAAGAAAGACTTCGAGTGTAAATAAAATGTTAAGGGCCCTGTGGCCAGGCCAGGTGGCTGTGAGTGTGACAAAAGTCAAAAGCACAGTTAAGTTGAAGATGAAAATGAAAGTGCATGTCAAACATGTCAAAAGCAAAACTTCTTCATCACTCCGCTATTTCATTGTTCCTTTAATGAATCCTTTTGCATGTTTGTTTGTTTGTTTTTTTTTATTATTTTTTTTACTGTTCTTCCTGCGTAATTTTATTATTCATTTGTTTTGTTTGGCATGAGTTGAAGTTTGTTGGACTCTGTCTTTAGATCTAACATTAACTCTAACTTTAGATCTAACGTTAGTCTTAGGTCAATAGACCAAGAACAAGTCTTTAATTTTTTGGTAAAGATTAATATTTGGTGTCCAGTGTGCAACTGCACTCCTTAACTTAGTGAGCTTTAATGAAAATTAAGAAAAAGAAAAGAAAAAAGAGTACTGAGAGTAATGTTAGAGACCTTAGAATAGGATCTACTTGGCTGTAACTGTATCAAACAATTGTATTTATTTTGCCACAGATTGTAACCATGTCACAGAACGAGGGTGGAGGCATGCGAGGTCTGACACATCTAGTCAGCTACACATCGGATTCCGATGAGGAACGAAGAGAGGAAGATGAGGGAGAGGAGGAAGGAGATGAGGACGTGATGGAAACTATTCCTGAAGAAGAGAAAGATGCAGAGTCAATAAAAGAGGATAAGATGGAAGTTATGGAAGAGAAGACGACGAAGCCAAGATTTGAGGAAAGCACAAGTGAGTTAGAATATTTGTTTTTTTAAAGGGAGAGGGGAGGGCAGGCTTCTCGCCAGGATTTTCAATTCGCGTGGTGGGAATGCAGCGTTTGGCAAGGAGAAAAATTAGCGCATGGTACAGATAACAGAACATGTGGCCTTGTTTTGGTCGGGTAACTTAAGCTTCGTGGGTACACGAAAAGTAAGTTAAATGTATGATGAGTAATACACAAAGCACCAATTGGCTGCGCTTTCATGCTTGAATTCACGCATGGTGGTATTTCCCCTTCTTAATTTACCAGTGGTGGCAAAAGTGTTCTTGAAATTTACACATGGTGGCCCCGCCATGTGTAAAGGTCCTGGTGAGAAGCATGGGGAGGGGCAAAGGAAAAGGAGATGTTTGAGTCAGAGTTAAGAATTAAGATTTTCTGTACGGGGTCTATTTTTCTTCCTTCTGTTCATTCCAAGTTAGATTTTGTATTGAGCCCAATGGCAATTTACGGGGGTATTTTGCGATTTGTGAGGGATATTTTTTTTTACATTTTGGGGGTAAGTTGCCCCTAGCCCTCTTGTATTTTTTTTCACTGGTTTGAGTGGATTTTTCCTTTTTTGTGTTGACCGCATTTCAGAGGGTATGAACTTCTGTGCAGGGAAGACTATCATATCTAATTAAAGTTTCTGGCAAAGTGTTCACTAATTACCTTGATGTCATGTGAAGGAGGAGAGAAAAACTCTACCAATGCACTTTATTTTTTTATTTTTTTTTCAGATGTAGCATCAAGTACATGTAGCAATTAATGTATTTTTTTGAAATTTGTAATTGCTTTTCATATTAATAGTCAATTAGTTATTTTAAGAAGCAGTGATTTTGTGAACCACTTGATTGGCCCACTAGAACTCTCGAGAGTCTGCTGCTCAGTGCATGTACATGTAATGATTTCTTAAATGTCCTTTAAGGCTGTTCGCATTTTTCGTTATATTTTTAAAAAATGAGAGAGAGGAGAGCAAAAGTAAATTCTCTATGCAATCCAATTGAATATGACTTTCACATAGGAACTACCAACTTCGTGGTGTCCAAAAGAAAGGAGCAAATTTTAACACTTTAAAGGTGCTATGAGGCAACATAGTGGCTCCACAAAATTTTTAGTATTCAGATATGGCACTACGTTGTGGCGCCACATATGCTCGCATCCACTCTCAAACTAAAGAGAACTTTGTCAAAACTAGCGCAGACAATCTCATGACAACATATTTTGTGCTAAGTTTTTAGGATTTTGATTGGTGCACTTTTTTTTCCAGCCAGGCAGCAAACAAAAATCTGTCCTGCCTCAGCTATAATGTTTTGTGGCCTCACACCCCAGAGACTTGTACACTAAAAATGTGGCGTCACAATGTGGCGCTGAAATGTTACGTCATATCTGAACGCACCTTCGTGATTTAAACTAATTCTCTCAGGACCCACTCCAGTGTTAAAAAATCTCATTCAATTGAATCTTAGATGTACCGTCAAACGCCCCTGGCTTGGTGCCGTATGAACAAAGGGAGACCACAGTGAAGACCACTGGCCTCGTCTCTTACGAAGGTGAAGAAGACGATGGAAGGAAGTCCAGGGAAGCAGGTGGAGAGGATCATGACGAATCGTGGTCAGAGGTCCAGCTGTCTCCCGGGGATGACCTCGCAGACAGGGTCAAAGTTGACAATGTCAAGGTGAGAAAGGTCAAAGATGTTTGTGAGTTTCGAGAATGATAAAAGATAAATTCTGACAGAATTAAAACAAAAATTCACCACTTTATTTATTTCTAAACACACTGAAAACGTTTATCATCTGCCAACCATGTTGAAGCAAAATATGTTTGACAGGTAATAGTCAGGTAAGCAAAACTTACAAAGCATTCTTTCCTTGTATTTCAGCTTGTGGACAGCTCCTACCTCAGTGCTTCCATGTCATTACCAGAGTCAGCACTGTCACAGAAGATCCGACGACTGAGTGCAGAGGAAGTAACATTACCACCAGAACCCCCTGGGAGATGTTCAAGACATCTACAGGTAATGATGATGGTGGTAATGATGGTGGTGGTGGTGATAATGATGGTGGTGATGGTGATAATGATGGTGGTGATGGTGATGATAATGATGGTGGTGATGGTGATGATAATGATGATAATGATCATGTTGGTGGTGATGATGATGGTAATGATGACGATGGTGATGATGATGATAATAGTGGTGATGATGATGATGGTGGTGATGATGATGATGGTGGTGGTGATGATAGTGGTGGTGGTGGTGGTGGTGATGATGATGGTTATGGTGATGATGGTGGCAGTGGTAATGATGTTGGTGGTGATGATAGTGGTGGTGGTGGTGGTGATGATGGTTGTGATGATGATGAGATGATGATGATGATCATGATCATGAGAATTGGAATGTTGATGACGATGTTGAAAGTTCACAGTCTTCATCTTCTCGTCAGTTGAAGGTAGGAGATCCCATTTGCAGCTCTAAAACATTAAGATGTGTGAATATGTGATCAATTATAAGAGAATGATTATTAAAAACTTTTGTGAAAGAAAAATGGATTGTACATGGCTAATTAACTGAATAATTAACATTTTTGATAACTCTGTACTTATTTCGGGCCGAAAATTTTAGCGGATTTTTTTTCGAGGTAGTGCACAACGAAAGGATTCATGTTACATACAGTACAGCGCTGCTATTATGCGGTACGTGTGGTGGCCGCGAGCTGCGCGCAGCTGAGCTAGCTAGCTAGCTGGCTTCGCTTCTGCCGGTGAGCTGATCCGACTTGCTTATTCAAGGATGGTAGCCAGATTTTCATTTTTGTATGACCGTAAGATTAAATAAACAATATCAGAAGGGCATATCCTAAACTCCTGCCAAGTTGTATGGATTTTCGAAGATTTTGCAAAAGAGATCTCCTACCTTTAAGTTCTATAGTAAATTAACCATGTAGGGCTCATGGACAATGATTTTGAAATATATATTTGATAATATTTGCCTACATTTTATTTACTATTTTGCACATTATCCTGTTACATTTATCCTTTATATTGTTTTTTTGCAGGAAAAAATCAACAATTACTACAAGAAGAACCTAAATCTCAATCAAATCATCCAAAGAAGAAAAGACTTCCGAAATCCAAGGTAGGTGAAGAGAAAGAAGGGAGAGAGAGAGAAAGATAGAGAAAGAGGGAAATAAAAGGGAAGGGAGAGAGGAGGAGGAGGAGGAGAAGAAGAAGAGGAAGAAGAAGAAAGAAGAGGAAAGAAGAAGAAGAAGAAGAAGAAGAAAGAAGAAGAAGAAGTAGAAGAGGAAGAGAAGGAGAAGAAGAAGAAGAAGAAGAAGAAGAAGAAGAGGAAGAGAAGGAGAAGAGGAAGAGAAGGAGAAGAAGAAGAAGAGGAAGAGGAGAGAGGGGATGGAAGGTAGAAGATGAGATAGGAGGGAGAGAGGAGAGGAGAGAGAGAAAGAGAAAGAGATAGGGGTGGAAGGGAGAGGAGGAGGAGGAGAGAATAGAGAAAGAAAGAGAGGGGGATGAGGAAGGGAGTGGAGGAGAAGAAGAGAGAGAGAAAGAGATAGGGGTGGAATGGAGAGGACAAGGAGAGAGAGAGAGAGAGAGAGAGAGAAAGAAAGGTTGGGGAGGGGATAGGGAAAAGATAGAGGAAAGAGATAGAGGAAAAGCGGAGAGTAAGAGAGTTTGAAAGAGATTCAGCATATTATTATTTCTGAAAGTGTTTGATTGTGTCTCGTTTATTTCTGTCTTGCAGTATCTATGAAAAATTGATCAACTTTCTAGGAGTAGATGAACTAGGTACTAACTATCCTAAAGACATGTATGATCCATACTGCTGGAAGGAAAGCTCATACTATGAGGCATTAGGTAAGTCATAGACCTGCTTTGCCAAAAGGAAGCAAGTGACCAGAGTGACATTTCCTGTAAAAGAGCAAAATGTATAATTTACACTGATGTCCAGGGTTCTCACTAGAAAATAATTCACACACGGTTCCCCCTCTGCACAAAGCGCAGAAGTTTCGAAAGTGTTAAGGAATAACACCTAAAGTTAGGTGTGGCGGCAGTATATGCTATAGCAAAAGGATGAAAAATACTTCTTGGTGAGCAGAGTTGTCTACTTATGGCAAATTAGCACAAATACATTGCCTAAAAACATAACAATCTGTGGCATTTATAATTAATGTTAGGAATACTTACTGCAATATTTTTTTACCCTTGTCGCCACGCATGGTGCAGCAATTTCACACATGGTTCTTCCTTGTCTGAAATCCTGTATGCATGGTATTGGAACCATGGGTGTTATGTACTGCAGAGAACCATGCTGATGTCAATGCAACACCATGATGTCTGTCCTAACATATCTGTTAGCAGGATGAGTGTTCTTGCATAAAATTTGGCCTTGAAGAAGAGCACACTAGATAAAATATGAAAATATCAATAACTCAAATTTGGTTGATATGACACTTGCTTCCTTTTGTCAAAGTAGGGCAGCATGATAACCCTGGGGGCCGGGGAGTTAAAGGAGAATGCAACCCAGGCATTGGTGTACTCTTAGTGAATGGAGATGATCAAGAAGAGTAAACACTGAAAGTTTGAGCAAAATTGTACAATCTGTTCAAAAGTTATGAATTTTGAAAGTTTCAGTAAATCCCTATTACAGGGATCCTTGAGTTGGCAACTTTGCCAACATTTGTGATGTCATCGTGGACAACTCTCCATTCATTTTGTGCATAAATCTTCAAAAATTTGATTTTTATGAAATTTCAAGTCAGGAATCAACATAATTCTCCCAAAAATTCTTGCAGAATTGATGTAGCCATGTCATACTCAAACAATAAATCAAACAAATTTTTATTTTTCTTGAAAATGAAGAAAATGTGAAATTCTGTGTACAAAATGAATGGAGAGTTGTCCACGATGACATCACAGATGCTGGTGGAGTTGCCAACTCAAGGATCCCCATAATAAGGATTTATTTAAACTTTCAAAGGTCATAACTCTTGAACGGATTGTCCGATTTTGCTCAAACTTTCACTGTTTACTCTTCTTGTTCTTCTTCATTCACTGGAAGCACACTGATGTCTGGGTTGCATTCTCCTTTAAGTCTCATTGAGACCCGTACATCATCCATGTACATGAAAACGAGTGAAAAGGGTACTGTTCTGTATTCAGTGGTGGGCATGTAACATGTGTTACGCGTTTAGGGTATCTGAAGCAGCAAAAATCGAGAAGAAGGGTATCAAATTCAGAAGTGATGGTGCAGTTCTTGAAGCACCCACTTCACCATTTGAAGAAAAGTAGGGGAAACTCTGGTTAAGTGGTACACATGCACATCCTAACTACAGTGGAAACTTAGTATAACGAGGTCCTAACTTGTTATATCAGAGTTTAAAAAAACAATGAAATATTAAGAGCTGAGATTGGAATATCCTGTCAGGAATATCGTTATTCCAGATCTCTTTATACCAAGTTTCCGCTGTAGTTATATCGGGAGGAGAGACCCGAGTGTCGCAGTGATTAGGTTCCCTTTGCTATGCCAGGCCTAGGTGATGCCAAAAACTTAGTAATAATTATTGTTCTTGCATTGTCTTCCCTCAATCTCCAGCGAAAGCACAGAGAGAAGAGATACAGAAGAAGAAAGAGAAAGACAAGAAGGAGAAGACCAAGGTGGAGTTTGTGACAGGGATGGTGAGGAAGTCACAGATCCAGGCACCGTTGGTGACGAGCACCACGGGAATAGCGGTACCATCGACGTCAACCACCAACCAGGGCACCGGTCAAGGTATGTAGAGGATCGATGTTTAATGGTGCTGGTGGCTGAAGAGTTTGAGCCTAGTACCATGGTCGGTAAAAGCTTTGATGATGTTTGGTGGTGCTGGAGGTTGCATAGTTTGAATCTAGTACCATGGTTGTTAGAGCTTTGATGATGCTGCTTGGTGGTACTGGTGGCTGTAGAATTTGAGTCTAGTACCTTGGTCTTTAAAGCTGTGATGTTTGGTGGTGATGGTGGCTGTAGACTTGAGTCTAGTACCTTGGTCTTTAAAGCTGTGATGTTTGGTGGTGCTGGTGGCTGTAGACTTTTGAGTCTGCTTTGATGATGATGTTAACCCATTCGTGACATAGGTTCACATTTTGTGGTTTGGCCTAATATCTTTTGATGCAAAGTCCTAAAAATCATACCAAATACATGAGCAGAAAGAGCAAAAAATTCTACACAAACTGTGCCCATTTTGGTTGCGACAATATTCGTTGTTTCAAAGGAAAATAAGCATTAAAATCCTTAAATTGGCAATGTGATAGAAAGTTTAAAATCACCATTTTCCCCTGCAAATTGGCAACTTTTTGACTTATCATAATTTCTGTCAATTTATATTCATTTCAGATACGTGACATTTTATAAGAAAAATGTAGCAATAAAATAAAAATGTTGGTGTTGCCAATTTGAAGAATAAAAGCTGATCAAATTAGGCTTTAAATAATTCCTGTCACGAATGGGTTAAATGTTGTGATAATGTCGATGGGTGGTGACAAGCACCACGGGAATAGAGGAGCTCGTCATCAACCACCAACCAGGGCACCGGTCAAGGTATGTAGAGGATCAGTGTTTGGTGGTGCTGGTGGTTGTAGAGTTTTGTAGAGCTTTGATGATGATGATGTTTGATGTTGTGATTGGTGTTGATGGGTGTCAACTTGCACCACAGGAATAGGGGTACCATCAGCATCAACCACCAACCAGGGTATCGGTTAAGGTATGTAGAGGATCGATGTTTAATGGTGCTGGTGGCTGAAGAGTTTGAGCCTAGTACCATGGTCGGTAAAAGCTTTGATGATGTTTGGCAGCGCTGGTGGTTTGAGCACCATGGTTGGTAGAGCTTTGATGATGATGTTTGATGTTGTGATTGGTGTTGATGAAAATGACATGTACCGCTTGAATAGCAGTATCATCAACCTCAACCAGCAATCAAGAGCACCGACTATGTTCTGTACATGTAGATCCTTAATGGATTGTACAGTGCAACAGTGTTGGAGCAAAGTTCTTTGGGCTAATCAAATTACCATTTTAAATGAGTGCAAACGGACAAAAAAAAATAGACCCCAATAAAATGCCATGAAGTGGTGCCAGCAATGGCTGTTGTGTTGAATTTTTAATGAATGTGTAGTTCTAAGATTGATTGGTATGTGCATGATTTCGTTAATTCATGGGAACACATTTTAAGTGCTGGAAAAAAGTTCTGATATGTAGATCAAGAGTTAATCCTATTCAGACCAGATTTTTGATAGCTGGTTTTCTCAGGAAGAAGGGGGAGGGGGATCAGGTATGAATTCATCTCGGAGCCCTGCGCAAATTGTGTGCAGCAGGGAAGAATTTTTTTTTTTCCGGGGCTACTCTTTGAGCCCACCTACCCAAATTTTCCACATTGCATTAGAGTTTACATTGGACCCTATGAGAATTTCAGGGGCTTTTTTTTAGTTTTCCAGGGCTCTTTTTGGCGTTTCAGGGGCGAATTTGCCCCGAGCCCCCGTGTATTTTTTCCCTGGTGTGCAGCGATCTGTCTATTGCTGGAAAAGTATTTTCACACTGCCTTTTTGTACCTTGTTTCAGAAGAAGAGAAAAAGAGAAAGAGTAAGTGGGACAACCCAGCACCTACGCTTCCTGCACCGGTCCCTCTGATGCAGCGCCCTCTCATCTCACTCATCACCACTACCATCACGACCTCGACCGTTGTATCGACGACCACGTCGGCTACGGGAGCAAAGACGACCGTCATCTCATCAATAGGGACTATAAAGAAACCTAAGCTAGAGAAATAGCAGAGACTAGCTCACTTAGTCTGCACAAGAACATTAACTCCTGTCGTGTGGTCATCATGAGGTCAAAGAGAAACGATGGCACAACCGAAGCTAGAGTAATAGCAAAGACTGTCTTTATTCTTTGTCTGTTTATAGCCAGGACATTAATGCACATCGAATGGCCCTCATCTTGTTATAAGGAAGAGGAATGAAGCTAGAGCCGGAGAAATAGCAAAGATTATTTGATTAATGATGGAGGACTATGGCATCATTCTCTTGACAACCACCTCAGCTATGGGGCTCTAGAACAGCTTTTATCTTTTTGATATGAATAAAGAATTCAAAGCCAGAGAAATAGCAGACTATTTTATGTATGACTGTGAACCATTTATCACTGTGCCGTCTCAAGCATCTCTGCTATTGGATCGAAGATGACTGCCATCTCATCGCCATGTGGTGGTTCATTCACTTGACTCTCGATCAAAGGTTTGAGGGTTTGAATCCCAGCCCTGCACTATCTACTCTTTTGGCATAACATTAATTCACATTTTGGACTTTCACCCAGGTGCTAATTTATGGTGGCCCAGAAGTATGCTCAACAACAGGTCATGTGCGACGTGAACTTCGCGGCCAACTTTGCGTCCCAGTCACAAAATTCGCAGCCTGTGACATGACCTTTGCATCCAAGTCGCAAATTTCGCATCCCAGGTCATGAATTTCGCATCCCAGGTCATGAATGTCCCATGTCGTGAATTTCACATCACGGGTCAATGGGTCATGAATTTCGCATCATGGGTTGCGAATTTCACAACTGGGCTGCAAAGTTCTTGTCAGGGTCGCAAATTTCGTGACTGGGACGCAAAGTTGGCCGCGAAATTCACGTCGCACATGAACAGTTGTCGAGCGTCCTTCAGGGCCACCATTGGGTACCCGATTATCATGTGCACACTGTAAAATTGGTGACTGGCTGGAATGCTCCCCAAGGAGTTGAGATTGTGCAGAGTAATGTATGGAATAGGAAATGAATCCAGTGATCAGGGCAGGTATTTTGAAAAATTGTTTTATCTTTTATATTATCTTCACTGTTTTAATTGTCATAACAAAATTTGAAGCCAAACTTGTGATTGGTTTGAACTGCGCAAAATTGAGCCCATGGACTAGCATGCAAGCCAAAAGTGCGCGGCGTAAGCCTATGGCGTTCCCTATTTCTAATTGCCATGCCAATTAAAATAAGATAAAAGATAAAACAATTTTCAGAATACCGGCCCAGGATAATACATGTACTGTAAGCACTTTGTTCAGCTTATACTGTCAAAAGTCCTTTATAAGAAACCAGTATTATTGGTATTATTTATTATCAACAGGTACAATCAAGGAGCCGAAATTGGAGAAGTAGCAAAGGCCCATTATTTTGATAACGGTTAAGTATTTGCAATTCTGCCGTCATGACAAACACTTTGGCAGAAGCGTGAGAAACTGCCTAAAACTATCTCATGTATGATTGGAAACTACTTGTATCTTCTTCAATGTATTACTGTGCCTTCTTGACTGAAGATTCATTAACAGTGTACATTGAAAAATAATTTGACTATAGATCTGTACCACTGTAGTCATATTTGACATTCCCTTCTTTTCCTTTTATCTACCTCTTCTATCTCATTCTTTCTACTCTTTTTTTTTTATCCTTTCTCCCACCCTTGCTGTTCTCTTTTATCGCCTCTCTCTCTTTTTCTCTTATTTTGTAGTTTTGATGCAAATTCAGTCAATTTCTTGAGAATCTTACTTTGCATAATTATCACAACTCTAGATCAGGGCCCTGTTTCATAAAACTCGTTATCAATAACAAGTTAGTTGCAATGCTGTTATGAGCTACTGAAATCCTTGCATCTGATTGGCTGAGATGAAATTTGTCATAGAAATGAAGCAGTTGTTACTGATAACAAGTTTTATGAAATGGGGGCCCTAGGCTGTAATTGACGAAAATTCTAATTCTCTCATTCTAAAGACCGCCATGACCACAGAGTTGTCAGACCATGAATTCTGATTTGTTTCTGTTAGCAAGTCAAGCTGATGCCTTTTCTGAGTAAGTTTCAGCTGCTCAACTTCTAGTTCTTGTTTCTTCCTTAAAGCGTCAGCTTCAGCTGCAAGAGCTGCTCTACGAGCCATAGCCTTGGCCCGTAACCTTGAACTAGAACTTGAATTAGTATGGGATGGAACATTACTAGCTTAATCTTCAGGCTTAACAGAGTCTTCTGCCTTAATATCACTCATCTTGATTGGCTGTAGACAACACTGACGACAGTCACTGTAGACCTTGTTGTTGAACTGTAAGTGACGAAACTTCTAATTCTCTAATTATAAAGACCGCCATGACCACAGAGTTGTCAGACCTTGCTAACAGAAACAATTCAGAATGCATGGTCTGACAACTCTGTGGTCATGGCGGTCTTTATAATCAGAGAATTAGAAGTTTCGTCACTTACATAGGCTACCTTCAAGGTTTCTAGACATGATGGGTAGATACATTCCAGATGCGAAGGACTGTACAAATTCAATATCCTAAATACCATCTGCTGTTAAAGCATCATTTAACCAATAGCATTAGGCTTTTTAGACTGAATTAATCCGCTTAATCAGCTCTCCATCCTTAAACTGGCAGCAGTTGTTTATTTTTGCACTCAATGTGAACAAAATAAGTGTGTATTACATGAAACTATTTGAATGAAAATTGCATAATTTAACCCATTCATGACAGAGGTCCACATTTTTTGTTTTGTCCTAATATCTTTTGATGCAAAGCCCTAAAAATCATACTAAATACATGAGCAGAAAGAGCAAAAAATTCTACACAAACTGTGCCCATTTCGGTTGCGTCAATATTCGTTGTTTGATGCTGAAAATTTTTTAAAAGAAAATAAGCATTAAAATCCTTAAATTGGCAATGTGATAGGTTAAAAATCACCGTTTTCCCCTGCAAATTGGCAACTTTTTGACTTCTCATAATTTCTGTCAATTTATATTCATTTCAGATACATGATGTTTTATAAGAAAAATGTAGCAATAAAGTAAGAATGTTGGTGTTGCCAATTTGAAGAATAAAAGCTGATCAAATTAGGCTTTAAATAATTCCTGTCACGAATGGGTTAACAAAAAAATTGTGAATTTCTTCATGAAAATAGTAATTATATACCCACACTGCATTGCAAAGTTAGAAGTTAAATGATTATCTCCAGGCAAATTGCTCCTATTCGTGAACAACACCATATGCTACATTAGAAAAAGACTCGAAGATGTTGGTAACTTTTAATAGTTCATCCTGGGGAGCGTTTCATGCAGTGTCTTGTCAGTGATTTTTACTGACAACTGTTAAAAGCTACTGAAATTTTTTTGTTGGTAAAACTCACAAGACACTTCGTGAAATACCTCCCTGCTCACATACTGGTATAGCAAGTTAAGCTCTCATTCTGAATTGAAAGATAATCTAAAAGTGTCTCCAAAAGGGAAAAGAGTACAGTGGAAACTCGATATAGAGAGATCTGATATAACAATATTCCTGATATAACAAGGTAATTTTCTGGTCCTAGCTCTTCAAATTCTATTGTTTTTTTAACCCTGATATAACGAGATTCCTGCTATAACAAGGTAATTTTGATGGTCCCAAGGACCTCGTTATACTGAGTTTCCACTGTATTGGCATGGCTTTAATGGAAGTATTGATGACTGGTACATTGATTTCCTTACAAGAAACTTGTAAATTCTGTAAATATTTGAGATAATAAACTGAACAGATTTTGTACATGTCAAGAAGCAGTCCTTTTATTAAGTTTGGAATCTGAGAAATGTGAAAATCTATTGCACATCTTGCTTCTGTTTTATCTCTGGATTGTGATGAAAGAGACAGGAAGCAGACATGAGAGAGTTATCGAGGGTTTAGTGCAGCAAAGGGCTCTCTGCATTTTTCGGTCAAAATGAGGTTTTGATATCAAAATGATCAATAGGAGACTGGGAACCCATGATTGGTAATAATGATTTCTCCAGCAGACTTTGCTACAGGAGGTTTTGATATCAAAATGATCAATAAGAGACTGGGAACCCATGATTGGTAATAATGATTTCTCCAGCAGACTTTGCTACAGCAGAGCATCACCCAAAGTAGGTATGGCCATCTGCATTAAACCAGTGTTTACAACACTACTTCATTGCAAGTTTTCTCAAAATGGTCAAAAACACAGACAGCCCTTTGTTGCACTAAACCCTCGTTATGTAGGAAGAGAGAGAGCTCAGAAACAAACACATGTATGTTGGGATATTTTAGGCATATTATGAAGCAGCTAGCCCCCGTATTTCTTTTTAAGTAAATGGTAAATGAGGGACAAAAAAAAAAGAGAAAGAACTTAACAAAGCAAAAAACGCTGAGGCAAAATATATCTTTCTGGCCTTCCAACGGCCAAAAGGTGTGGATCAATCGGTTACTTATAAAATTAGTGCAAAAAATTCCTGAGTTTGTGCAACTTTTGTGCAGGCACTGCAATGCACATTGACATTGTTGGAGTTTTACATCGCTGTCCCAATATCAAAAATATTTTTTGGCTTTTCATTTGATTCATATTCAGGAGGAAAAAAACTTCACAGCTTGGTAGGCCTTCAAAAACTAAAATTTGTTAGATGTCTTTGCTTTTAGATGGTTAATAGCAAGATAATAGCAAAGAAATCTAACAAACAGTTTTTGAAGGCCTACCAGACTATGTATGTTGATGGTACTAGAGGTGGTGTTGCCAAAATTGGGGAGTTTTCACAACCACGTACGCGACCACTAGTTGAGCGTGTCTTGTACACATGCTCAAATCCAAAGTACAATACTCTTTGCATACTTATTGCTGATTGTGGGGCTACCAGCTGCATCCTACTTCGAGAACGGACACTATTTTGCTGACATCCATTCTTCTTTTCAACAGGATGGGAATTCTTTGGATTTGAGTTTGAGCACATGAAATGCTCGTCTAGCGGTCATGTTGTTTTTGCTTTAACTCCCTAATGCCTGACGACGTATGTTGTGTGCTAAATTGGCTTTGAAATAAACAATTCAGCAACTAAAAGTGTGATATCACTAATTACGTAAGTGCCAATAAGCAAAATAGCACCAGCTAGCGGCGGGGGCAGAAATTCCTAAATAACTTCTGGAAATTTGGGCAATGGAGAAACACCAGTTTTTCAACCTCCTCCTAACTCCTCCTAACTCCTTTGAACTCCTAAAGAACTCCTTGGAACCTCAGTCATTCAAGCTTAAATGATTAATGTTTGATCGTCATGTGTTCATTTGGAGGTATGTACATGTATGGAGAAGTGACATTAAACCGTCAGAAGGAGCGTTGAAACATTAATCAATCCAGAGCCTACGGACTGTGTAGTATAGACTATGCTATGGGATCATGTGTGTGCTGGTATGAGAGGTCCAGAAGTTAATCGAAGAAGAGATAGATAAAGAGCTCGTCAGGGAGAGAAAAAGAGAGAGAACTTTGGCTTTGATGAGCTATGAGTGACTGATGAAATCTTTAGGCCAGCAAGAGTCACAGCCAGCTATTGTTCCTGTGACTGTAAGAAACAGGCAAACATGTGCAGACCTACGCCTTCATTGACAATGGAAGCAATGCTACATTCTGCACAGAGAAACTGAAGGAAAAACTTCAAGCCAGAGGAAGAAATAGAAATATTCAACTACAGACGATGACAGATGACAAGCTAGGTCAGAACCTGTATATTGTGGGATTTAGAAGTTGCAGGCTTAAATGAAGTTACTTACCTTCATCTCTCAGAAGTCTACACACATTCATCAATTCCTGTGGGAAGAGATGATATACCCAAGAGGAACGATGTGGAGAAATGGCCTTACCTGAGAGAAATAGATTTCAATGAGATGGAGGCTGAGGTTGAACTACTTATTGGAAATAATGTACAAAGGGCCATGGAGCCATTGCAGGTCATCAACAGTCAGGATAATGGGCCATATGCCTGCAGAACTGGCATTGGATGGATTATCTTTGGATTGAAATCTGAAGATGGAAACCAGAGAGTCACCTTACACAGAGTACATGTGATGGATGATATTCAACAGCAGTTAAACAGTCTGTACAATGCAGACTTCCCAGAACGCTTGATGGAAGACAAACTAGAGAAATCCATAGAGGATAAGCGGTTCATGAAGATGGTGGAAGAATCTACCAAGCAGCTGGATGGACACTACCATATTGGATTACCACTCAAAGGGGAAGCTGACCTTCCAAACAATAGGCCCTTGGCAGAACAAAGGCTGAATCATCTCTAGGAGAGATTCCAAAGGCAGCCTCATTTCTATGAGAAGTATAAGGAGTATATGGAAACAGCCATACAGAAAGGCTATGCTGAGAAAGTACCAGAACAAGACTTAGAAGGCACAAATGGAAAGATCTGGTATTTACCACATCATGGAGTAACACAAAAAGATAAATTGAGGGTAGTGTACGACTGCTCCGCAAAGTTTCAAGGGACCTCCCTCAACCAGGAGCTCATAAAGGGGCCGGATTTGGCAAATAACTTGTGCGGAGTCCTAACAAGATTCAGAGAAGGAAAGGTGGCCCTTATGTCGGATATCGAGGGTATGTTCTCCCAAGTCATCTTGGTGCCAGAAGAAGACCGGAATCTTTTGAGGCTGTTATGGTGGGAAGGAGGAACTTTCCAAGAGCCGCCATCGGAGTACACATGAGAGTTCACGTCTTTGGTGCCATATCATCACTGTCGTGTGCTAATTATGCACTAAAGAAAACAGCAGAGGACCTTTCCGAAGGAAGTGGCTAGAGCAGTGCGTCGCAACTTCTATGTTGACGACTGTCTGTGTTCAACATTGTCAGTCTCAGAGGCAGTCGGACTAGCAGAAGATTTGACAGAGATGTGCAAGAGCGGGGAATTCCACCTTACTAAGTGGACTAGTAACAACAAGGAGGTGCTGAGAAACATACCTGCCGAAGAAAGAGCTAAAGGTGTGAAAGATCTAAATATCAAAGAAGAAAATTCACCCCCAGAAAGAGCATTGGGTATGCTTTGGCATACAGAAGAGGACGCATTCGGGTTCAAGATACAGGCCAAAGAAAAAACATTCACAAGAAGGGGTCTGCTATCGATTGTTAGTTCTTTGTTCGATCCACTAGGATGTGTATCACCAGTATTACTCCCAGCGAAGCAACTTCTTCAGACCCTTTGCCAGTTAGGATTAGGTTGGGACGAGGCGATCCCTACCGAGCTACTTAGAGAATGGAAGGCTTGGCAAGAGGAGCTTCCAAGGTTGTCAGAATTTAAGCTACCTAGGTCATTGAGATCAGGATACGAGGTCAATGTTAGGTCAGTCTCGCTGCACCACTTCTGTGACGCGAGTGAGAGGGGGGAAGGGACTGTCTCCTTCATCCAAATGGTAAACCACCGAGATGAAGTAAAGTGTGTGTTCTTGATGAGTAAAGCCAGAGTGGCTCCGCTAAAGAGGATAACAATACCTCGTTTGGAGTTAACAGCGGCCACTGTTGCCGTGAAGGTGGACGGAATGATCAAAAAAGAACCGGATATGAATATAGACAAGACATACTTCTGGACGGACAGCACATCCGTGCTGCGATACATACAGAGTGATACAGGAAGGTTCAAAACCTTTGTCGCCAACCGAATTGCCATAATCAGAGATTGTTCTCAAGTACACCAGTGGCATTCTGTGGAGACTTCACGTAACCTAGCAGACATGTGTGCTATAGAAAAGCTAGATGATCAAGTTTAAAGCTTTGAAAGCTATCAACACAAATTTGTTTGTGCTTTTGTCACTTGACTTTTTCTCATGTAAAGGAAGTGTGGTGAAAGTTCAAGTTCAAGACCTTTTTTTTGCATCCAAAAAAGATGATGCTAAGCTTTCATCACAAGTTAATAATTGACCTGCAGACAAGCCCAGTAATGATGAAGTTCTCGCCAACGTTTGAAGGAGTTGCTTTGCTTGAATAGGCTACCTCTTCCAGAGCCTGGAATATTCTCAGGCAATCCACTAGACTGTACGTCATGGAAGAGAAGCTATGACGCCTTAATCGAACATCGAGGAATTCCAATCGGAGAAGGGTTCTACTTCCTCTTAAAGTATCTTTCTGGTGAGCCAAGATCCTTGGTTCAAGGATATTCAATGATCGGAGATGCTGCAGGATACAACGAGGCAAAGATGGTATTGGAGCAGAGATATGGTGATCCGTTCGTGGTATCCAATGCCTATAGAGATAAACTCGACTCTTGGCCTAAGGTTGGGTCAAGAGATGCCACTGGTCTGAGATTTGCAGACTTTCTGAAGCAATGCGATACAGCTTCCAATTACATTCATCATTTGAATCACCTGGACGATGAAAGGGAAAACCGGAAGCTACTGATAAAACTTCCAGATTGGTTGGTTGTGAAGTGGAGCAGGAAGGTCGTGCAATGGAGGGAAGAGTGGGGGACATTCCCACCCTTCACTGTTTTCACAAAGTTCGTCGATGAAGAAGCTGTCATTGCTTGTGACCCTGTTACCTCTCTTCAATCCCTGCAGACCTCAAAGGAAAGAAAGAAATCAGCTACCTCTCTACTCCTTCAAGCAGAAAAGGAGATAATAAAGCTGACTCAGAGGAAGGCCTTCCATGAAATGAAAGTGATAGAGGGTGACAAATGCCTCAACGAAAGAGAAAGACGACGTCATTGCAAGGCCACCAATCGTCTCCATCATCTTGACCCCTTCATAGGCAGTGATGGCATCTTAAGAGTGGGAGGACGTTTGAGGAGATCTGACATCTCGTTTGAAAGTAAACATCCTGCTATCTTACCTCAAACTCATCTGACCAAGCTGATTGTATCCCATTGTCATGCTGATGTTGCTCATGGAGGAAGGGGCATGACTATCAATCATCTCAGATCAAAGGGATATTGGATCTTGGGTTGCAGCCACTTCGTCTTGAAATTCATATCACGGTGTGTGATCTGTCGCAGACTCCGTCAGCCTCCACAAGTACAGAAAATGGCAGACTTGCCAGAGGACCGTCTTACTCCCGCCCCACCGTTTACATATGCAGGAGTTGATTGCTTCGGTCCATGGGTAATCAAAGAAGGACGGAAGGAGCTGAAGCGGTATGGATTAATCTTTACCTGCATGTCATCCAGAGGGGTACACATTGAAGTTCTGAACACCCTCACTACGGACTCCTTCATCAACGCTCTTAGACGTTTTATCTCTGTGAGAGGCCCTGTGCGACAACTAAGATGCGACAGGGGTACTAACTTTGTGGGTGCTGAGGCGGAGTTTAAGCGATGTGCTGAATCCAGTAAAGATCAAGTAAAGGACTTTCTTCTGAGGGAAGGTTGTGATTTCATTGCCTTCAAGTTCAATGTACCTGCTTCGAGCCACATGGGTGGAGTGTGGGAGAGACAAATTCGTTCCATACGTCAAGTCCTAGATGTGCTGCTTCATCAAGCGGGTCAGCAACTAGATGACGAGTCTCTGAGGACTTTGATGTGTGAGGCAGCTGCCATTGTGAATAGTCGTCCTCTCACCACTGAATTTCTGAATGAGCCAACTCATCCCATTCCACTAACTCCTAATCGCCTGTTGACTCAAAAGTCGAGGGTCATCCTTCCACCCCCTGGGAGTTTCTCTCGAGAGGACATCTACGCGAGGCGTAAAGAGTTCCTCAGTCAACTGCAGTCGCGACAAAAATGGACCAAGCAACATCGCAACATGAAAGTAGGAGATGTAGTCATTATCAAGGATGATAACGCTCCCCGCAATACATGGCCCTTAGGAAGAATTGTCGAGGTATACGAATCCAAGGATGACTACATTCGTAAGGTTAGAATTGTGGTAGGGGATAGGAAATTAGACAATAAGGGAAAGCGACATAACCCAGTGAGTTACCTCGATCGCCCTATCCATAAGCTAGTTCTGCTCCTTCCGAATGAAGACCAGGAATAATTCCCAGCCAAAGAGCCAACAAGACTGAAAACTGAGACTTCTCTTTGCGAACTTGAATTTGAATCATCAAAATTAAGACATTTGCATTTATTTGAACTCTAATTCACCGGAAATTAACTCAGTGAACGTGCAAAGGACAGACTGAACTCAAGACTACTGATGAATAATTAATGTTTTTCATTGTACCACGCCTACTTAGCTTGTTGTACACAAGTCTATGGGAGCTGAACGCGCGATATTCGTACCATTGCACTCGTACCATCCAAAATGTACCATTGCACGGTTAGCGTGACGTCACAGTAGATTCCCACAAATTACTTCTTTTATTTCTTTTGTGATGTCACTAGTAGCTTGCGTTGTAGATCCCGTACGCGTATTGATTTTTGCATGCTCAGCTAGCTGGCTATGCCAGCAAGTCCCGTTCGCGCAATGCTATAGATACGCGCACGCGCACAGAGCATGCCGCGCTGGCACCAGCTGCATTTTGCAGTCGGAACTTCTTTCCTTGCTTTATAAACCTTGATTTCTTAACCAAAATGTGACTGTTTTTTCTTGATTTTCATCAATTTCTAAGACTTCTGAGGCGTTGTACAATACAAATAGCGAATATTCTAATTCGTGCAATGGTACAAGATTTTGCATTCGGTGAAAGATTGTGACGTAACTTCTATTCAACTTGGCTTCGCCTCGTTGAATAGAAGGTCGCTCTTTCACCTCATGCGAAATCTCGTACCATCGCACTCATGTCTATTCGCTATTTGTATATTATTCTGAGGTCCGATAGACCATGAATGACTGTTTTGAAGAATCTGAACTATAATCTTCCATTTTTTGCTTCAGGGTCTGATTTTCAAGACTATGAAATTGTTTTTGTAACTAGTGAGTCTGACTATTGCAGACTAGTTTATTGTTCAAGTAATCTCCTGTCAATAATTTATGCTCTGTGTCAAATTTACGTGGCATTTGCGCTGCGCATGAGAGGGTCTGAAGTTAAGACTAATAAGATTTGAAGACGATTATGATTATACATCATTTCATATTTAGAGAAGAATTTCTATATATTGTATCAGTTACACCCTTTTTATATTATGAAGAAGAGGTTATAAGATCATAATATAACTCATTTCTTCCATTGTATTTGAAAATTCTCTCCATGGTGGAGTATACATTTCTCATTTCTAAGTGCATTGAACGGTTTTTTCCTCATAAGATTTAAATTATAGAAGGGAATTGCTTGCAAAGGATATATAAATTTATTAAGTATCCGTTTTGATTTATTTTTCTGAATAACATATTGCAAGTTGAATTCGAACTGAATTTATTCTATTTTTTTTTTGTCAAGGTAATACACACTTAAAGCGATATATCGGTTTTGACTTTAATCCTTTGCCAGCTGTAATATTTTTACATCTGAATTATTTTCGATGATGTGTAATAATGTTGATATTTGATCTTATGTATATCTTTCAAATTCAAGTAACAGATATTATACTGTAAGATTTAGGCAATTACAAGAATGATTTGTGTATTCTGGTACTGTTATTGAAACTGGTATATGTACATGTATATAGGTAATTGAAGTTATTCTTTTAGGATGGTAATCTAAGGGTAAATTAATTCTTAATTTAAAGGAGCCATGTGGTGAAAGTTCACGTGAAATTTCTTTAGCGCTGGAAACATTTGTTTTATTTTGGTCAAGTTTACCATTGTACAGAAGGAAATACTTATGTTATAGCACTTCCTTAGACAATACTGACATAGCACCATCTACTGTTGACTTGCTACACACACACACACACACACACACACACAGATGCAGTCATTTTTTGTTTGTTTTGAGGAAAATGAATCCCTTTAATTTTGTTTCATCCTAAATTTTGGTTCCTGAATAATGTCATAGAGACAGGCAAAGAATTTTCACTGTGATTGTAATGAGGTCGACTCCGAAGAAAAAAAAGGAATTATGTTCAAAGAATTAACGGAATTTCTGGAATTAAAGGATATCTTCGATATTCCTGTAGAAACCTTTGTCAAGTCCTTTTTTTTTCTTCGGAGTCGACCTCATTACAATCACAGGAAGGGTTTATGCTTTGTTGTGGTTGTATGGGTATACAGAATCTTAATGAGTTATGCAAATTAATGCGATTTGTGTTAACAAGGCACCATCAGTATGTAGTGTTATGACATATTGACCTTTAAGGCATGTAGTTTTCAGGAGTGCTCAAAGTGAATAAGCTTATAAGGTTTGCAACAGAGTGTTATCTTCAAGTTATTTGTTTGTTCAGTTATTTGGTTAACCATGAGAAAGAAGAAACTTCTTAAAATCCCAGGTGGGATAGATTTACTTTATGCATACTAGAAGTATTTTGATGGCATTGATTTTACAACTTGAATAAAAGAAATTGAAAAAACGGTTTATCATCAAGCCAGAGCAAAACATTTCGGATAGGTTTATGGTCAATCTAGTATTCTTGATATGGTGTTCTCTTTGAAGTGTTTATAAAGTATCGTGAGTAAAAGAGTTTTTATATGTTTGATATTTGACGGCTCAGAATAAGCAGTCAGTATATGGATGCATTTGATAGCATTTGTTATAGAAAATTATATGTAAGAAATTGCAAAGTAGCAATACAAATCCTTATGACGGGTACTTGGTATTTACAGGATTTAGTTTGTTCTCATGATTTATTATATGTAGTTTGTAAAAGGGAAATTATTTAGCGTTCATCATTTTTTGTTGAAAGAATGCAGTGTAGTCATAAGTCAGAAGAGTGATGCATATCATCACTAAGCACATGGATTTTGGTTATGGTTTATTTATAATCCATTCTAAAAAGGAAAACCAGACAAAAAATATTGTCATTGATACTGTATTTTTATGAGAAGATCGGTTTACTGATTTTGGTAAAGAGTTATGTTTACTTTGTTAAGTGTTTGTAAGGAGGTTGAAGTTATCTGGAATTGGGTAATTTTTACAAAAATTATTTTGTAAGAAATTAAGGGGCTGGAATGTTAGTGCCAATAAGCAAAATAGCGCCAGCTAGCGGCGGGGGCAGAAACTCCTAAAAAACTTCTGGAAATTTGGGCAATGGAGAAACACCAGTTTTTCAACCTCCTCCTAACTCCTCACTCCTCCCAACTCCTTTGAACTCTTAAAGAACTCCTTGGAACCTCATTCAAGCTTAAATGATTCATGTTTGATCGTCATGTGTTCATTTGGAGGTATGTACACGTATTGAGAAGTGACATTAAACCCTCAGGAGGAGCGTTGAAACATTAATCAATCCAGTACCTACGGACTGTGTAGTATAGACTATGCTATGGGATCATGTGTGTGCTGGTATGAGAGGTCCAGAAGTTAATCGAAGAAGAGATAGATAAAGAGCTCGTCAGGGAGAGAAAAAGAGAGAGAACTTTGGCTTTGATGAGCTATGAGTGACTGATGAAATCTTTAGGATCAGCACCCACAAATTACATGTATCTTATTGCATTTATTCAGTGACATATACAGTGTACATCATCTGATTTAAAAAATAGTGATTCCTTTGATGTTTTCAAGCTTGCTGTAAACCTGTTTTTTCTATCACGTTGGATATTATCTTCTCAAAGTACAACTGGACTTTTGTCAGTTAACCCCAAATCAACTGCGTCATAAAATATTCTAGCTACACCATCAAAATGATTATAGCACAGATATCGCTTATAATATCCCTCATAACTCGAATCTGAGCTATTGATTGGTTAATTGCGCATCATGTGATGAAATACAATACTCTCTGGCCTCGTGTAAATGAGCAAACTGCCAATGCAGGGAAGATCTGGGGAGCATTTCATCAACATTTGTTGTCTGTGTCTGACAAGTTGTCAGATCTGACATCTTTCCTTGATTTTGATTGGCTTAGAAGCATCGTTACTATGGCAACTGTCGGATAAAACAAACTTTGTTGGATAAAACATCCGACAAGTCCTTTCATGAAACGCTCCCCTGACGTCACCTTCTGTGTACAGTTTACATGTACCTCATGTATTCACAGATACTGATCACGCCGTATGGTATCACATGCAAAAAGAGTCTGCTGTACTGTTCGAAAGAGTTTTCTTCATTTAAGTACTTTTCTCCTTTAACATACATGTATGTAGTTCGTCACCTGGAGTCTGATTTGAAGTGATGTCAGTACTGCAATTTGATTACAGGAAAGCAGCTTCTCCGGAGCATCAGGAACAGGACTGGTGGAAGTTCAATTCAATCCATTTAATCTAAGAGAAATTCAATTTCTCCACATTGCTCTGGAACAGTCCTCTCTTTCCATAACCTTTGACTGCCAAAAGGGTTGACAATTAGGAAGGCATGTCCACTATGCTATAGCTATTATTTCACCTTCTCCATCCTTCCTTCATCATTTTCTCCATCATCAACCCCCTCATCTTCCTCCTCCTCATCATCATCTACATCAAGCATAGTTCTTTTGGAAGTATCACCGTTATCTGAAGCATCCGCCAGAGGCCGTTTGTTGCCCTTGTTCAGTTTCTTGGCCTGTTTCCTCCGTCCTTTCTTTGTCTGGTTGTTCTCCATCCTCTGTTGTTTTCGCTGCAGGTAATCAGGCATGTTGTCGAAGGGTACTTTGTGGAGTCCTTTGAAGGCACTTTGGACATTGCAAGAATCTTTGGTCATTTGGAAAATGATGAGAAAGAAAAGGGGTTAGGGATCGACTTTTGCAAATATTACTGAAAAGTTGTGGGGACCCTTGAAGGCAATTTGGACATGGCAAGAACCTACAACATGTATGGTCTTTTAGAAAATGGTGAGTAAGAAAAAGGGTTGCTACATTCGACAGAACATTTGTAAATGCTTGAATAACGGTATAAGAACAAAGTATTGGAATGACAGGAAATAATGCCACATTTCAAATATCAAGAAAGTGCGACTCTAGGATAGCAGAAAAATACAATTATTTCCCACTGCCATGATCATACCTATCATTTTCATCATTACATTTACAACATCTTTTTCAACAATCATCACAATCATCTATCATTACTTGTTCAATATCAGAAATCACCGTCCTCCTCCTCAACATCAACTTTCTTTTCAATCATTCACTTACAATTCAAGAACTCCCAGTCTTTCTGGACCTGTTGAGCCAGGAGTGCCGTACTGCCTTCTGTTGACAAGTCCTCTGAAACCTAGAAAAGACATATCATACAAATAACTGCACAACAGATACAATGAATATGTTTAGTTGGATTAATTCTGAAAGTAAACCAGGAGTGGAAGATTTATATTTAACTGAAATTTTGCCTGCTAAGAGCAAGAAAGTATGTTATTGTTGACCCATCAAGAACAAATGTCCAAATCTTGTGGTTAATAGCTCATACGGATTAACCACTGGGTAGATTTGATTTCAGTATAACAAACATATTCCAAACACCCCTGCCCAAGTTATCTCAGGCTTAGTGTTTGATGGGTTAAGAAAGAAGAAACCTATTAAAAAACACAGGGTGTAATGAATAATCCTATCAGCTAAAATTGATATACAGTACTCAATACGAGAATAAGATGTTGTCAAGTCAAATCTGTTAGAAGAAGAAAAGAACAAAGAACATGATATCTATAGTAGTGTAAAACTAAAACTATACAACAATTTCTATTTTACCAATAGTCTAGGAATCAAGACTAGACCATGGTCAGTTCCATTGGACACATGCGTTATTTTCCCCAAAAGGGAGTTTTACAATAGCTTTTACCAATTTTATGAGGGACTTTTAATTTGTTTCATCAAATATGATGCAGTTGTTTTTGGGGGTGTTGCCAATTTATTGGAATGAAGCCAATTATTGAACACTGCAGAAATATGCCTTTTCCTCCAACATCTGGCATGTTGATGAATGAAACCTCCCTGAAAGGAAAACTCACCTGTAAAGTGCCGCCATCATTCCTTTCTACCACGAAGACAAGCAGGGGTCTGTCAGGGTCAGGTACTAGGACCAGGAGTCTCCCACTTGGGTCAAAGGTCAAAGACCAAGGAGGATGCTTGCATTTGACCCTTGTGACCTCTTGAAAAGTCCAACAGCCATCCTCCTGGGTCATGATGTGGTAGACAGGAATAGTTGAATGACTGATAAGGAGAAATCAATAATGTTAAAATGCACCTTATGTTTGTCTTCATTACAGTTTCTAGCTATCCAACAATACACTTGACATGACAGGAATCATAAACATTAAAGCATTGGCAATACGCCGTGTTTGTATACATTCGAGTTTCTAGCTTTCCAACAATATCGTTCCACAGGACAGCACTCTGAAAAATTAGCAGCAGAGTCCATCTCTATTGAGTACTGAAACAGATTTTCTTTTGGGATCATAAAAGTTCTCACTACAACTAAAGAGATATTTGGTCAAATGATTGGTCACCTAACCACATGGTAAATTAGATGTATAATGCAGAACCTAGACCACAAGCTAATACATGAGTTCTACTATACAACATACAGTATTCTTCTGAAAATGCTAGAGGCTCATTCACATATCCAGCAGCAAACCCCTGTAGAAAACCCTGACTTTTTTTTAAAAGCATGCTACTTATGATAATGAGATACGCATTAACGTGTTAATACTAGTTCATGCTCCAATAAAAGAGAATTTTGCCAAAATCAATGCAAACAAATTTGTGACGTCATATTTTGAACTAACTTCATAAGAACTGGATTGGTCCACACTCACTCTAATAACGTTACAGCCACAAGGTTGTCTTCTTTTGAGCAAGAGATACATGTCACCGTAGCCTCGTTCTTATCTCCAGCTTCTTGAGAGGAAAGCCTGGCCCAGTCAAAGGAGGTCCGACATAGTTCCTTCCCTTCCTTGTAGTCCCACAGCCTCATTGTCGAGTCCTGTTAAAGAGGAGACACAATACAGAAATGAAATGTTTCACTGCCGATTCATTTCACATACATTTATGTCATATTTCTGATGTACTGCTGGTGCTACTTTGTATGCTCCTATGTCACAAATTTAGGCTAGATTTAAGCTCTCCTTGAACATTACATTTGAATTACCATATAGCACATCTCAAACTAAATTACAATAATTCACTTTTAAAACTGAATTTTGGGTAGAGAGAGGCTTGACGTCATATAAGCATTCCATTAATTTGAATTAGATTGATGACTGTAAATTATAAGTTGAATATTTGAACTAAACATGATCATGTCATTTTTTTCTGGCATTACCGGTATATCTATATTAAAGACGGATCAATGACCTGGAATATCATACACTGTATGATGGGACCCAGAAAAGTAACGCAAATTCCACTTACACCAGCACAAGAGATAAGGTGATTTGAAGACAGCATTGCTAGCCTGCTGATAAACCTGCGTAAAGAGAAGTGGGAAAAAGGGATAAGGATATAAATCTGACTTGTCAAAAGCAATCAGGAAGCAAACAAGATATGTCGGAATATCAACACAGAAATAATATTATTCTGGAGTTTGACAGTGCCTAATACATCTCTGATGTCTCTAAGTGCTTTTCGGAAATATTATTACCCCATTCATCAGATTCAGTCTTGCCCACACACAATGTATGCACCTTCTCCACTCCCTGGGAAGCATTCTAGCCAGGTACTTATTGCAGATGCTCACAATGCCAAACAAACCACAATGACTTTTGCATTTCACTGGGTACCCCTTAACACCTTGGTGGAGAGTGGCAATTGTAGATTTATATCTTGCCAAAGGATATTAGTGCCGTGGTCACGTTGGTGGGATTCAGAACTTGGACCACCAGATCCACAGCCCGGATGACATATCCACTAGGCCACGACACCTCTACATGGTGATGATGAAGAATATAATGATGATTATGATGGTGATGACTATGCTGAATATGGTGATGATGATGATAATGATGATGAGGAGGATATGGTGATGACGATGAATATGATGCTGATGATGATGACAATGGTGATCAAATGGTGATCAATGATTTATTTTATGTTATTTACACTGTCCTGAGATCAACGGGGCACGTATTCCAGAAAGGAAGCTCTGTACAAGAAACTATAATGCGAAAGAATAGATATTACTGAATAGGACTCAGTCTTTAAATTGGGCGGGCCACTGTCATTACAAGGTGGACACCATGCTCGTACATGGACTATCAAAATGGACCCTAAACAAGTAATTATCCTTCGATCTCACAATACCCTTAGTATTTTCTCATGTTTCCCCACCCTAAACAAATATTTTCAAATCAAGGTGTTGTAAAAGTATACCCTTTTTTCCTGATTTTTGTAATTTTGACACCCTTTTTACTGTATGCGCGTACATTGCCCTTCCGTGAAAAACAACCCTTTATACGCGTTTTTGTGTACGAGCATGGTCTCCACCTTGTAATGGCAGTGGCCCACCCAGGCTGTTGTGCTGGAGCCAAAACCACTACTTTTTCACAACTGAATTACTACCAATCTACATTCATTCTACCATTATTGTACAGCTTATTGACACCTCTTTCACACCTTAAGAACAACTGCTTCACAACAAAAGCATGGACACTACAAAACACTACAAAACCACAACTTTTCTATAACCCTATCACAGCAAATTCATCGCAAAAGAATACACTATTTCACAATGTGATCACTACACTTAAGGTTGGTAGCGAAATTGCATACTCACTCCGTATGCCCCAAGCAGAAGGTAAGAATATTGTAAGCGTTAGGGAGACGGCTCACTCTGATCTTCTCGTCCCTCTCAGCCGTCAGGATGAAATTGTCGTCTGGTGAGATGACCTGGATGAAAACACGACAGCAAGACTGATGAATGGAACTGCATGAAAATGCAACACAACAGCACAGCATGGGGTCGCATATAGAGAGTGGTGGAATTAAATGAAAATTTGAGAAATCTTCTCACCAACATCCGCCCTCCTCTCCCTTCCCAAACCAAACAACCAAAAAGGTGCTAATGATGTATATTCATGTAAAGTGCATGGTGGGCAAGTCCATGCTACTTTGTCCAGTAATTTTTTTTTGTTTTTCCATGTAAATTAGCAATTTTTTAACTTCACAACATACTTTCTGTCAGTTCATATTCATTTCCGATACATTACTTTTTATAGGAAAACTCCAATAAAACAAAAATAGCAGTGTTGCCAATTTGAAGAAGAAAAGCTGATAAAAAGCTCTTAAGAATCATACCACATCTAATAACATGGATACATGGCCAAGAATCAAGGTTGGTTCCTTTTCCTCATCTCCAAGCTCATAGCGGTAGACGTCACCTGCCTTGTCGGCAACATAGAGGGCAGTCTCGCTGTTGTCAAAAGTTACAGCCATGCAGCGCTTCACCACTGTTCTGCATGTACACAGGAAGGACATAATACAAATCAAGAATTAATTTCTGAAAATGCAAAGTATTGCAAACCATACTCTTGCTAACCTTCTTCTTCCTCCTCCTTTTCTTTTTCTCATTCTTATTTCTTCTTTTTCTTTGTCTTCTTCTTCCTCTTGTTCTCTTTCTTTTCTTCTTATCTTCCTCTCTTCTTCTTATTCTTCTTTTTCCCTCTTCATCTGTACAAAGCTGCTAAGTGTGCTCCATTCTTCTTATTCTTTTTCCTCTTCATCTGTACAAAGCTGCTAAGTGTGCTCCATTGCTGCTTGAATCCTCTCTACCCCTCTCCCTTGCCCTCGTCCCTTCCTGCTCTTCCTCCTGATCCTCCTCCTTTCCCTTATACTTTACTCTTTCATCTTCTTTATTCCTCCTATCCATTCATTCCTACCTGGTCCACATCTTAGACCAGCTGGTCCACAGTGTCAGTTCCTTCTCATCTGTACAAGCTGCAAAGTGTGCCCCACTGCTGGAGAAATCCCGCTGCATGAATGTACCCCTCTCCCCTGCCCTCCTGCCTCTTTCCACCTTTTCCTTAAATACTTTACACTTTCATCTTCTTTATTCCTCCTATCCATTCCTTAAGCTTCCTACCTGGTCCACATCTTAGACCAGCTGGATTGCGTGGTCCACAGTGTGAGTTCTTTCTCATCTGTACAAGCTGCAAAGTGTGCACCGCTGCTGGAGAAAGCTGCAGCAAGAACACGTCCAGTCGGCACATGAGGATCACTGGCGAATGAGAATGTTGCCAATTCGAGATAAATCAGTGAGTGTGGAAAATTAGAGATTCAGAATTAGACTTTTCTTTGTATATACAACAGGGTTGCCAAGCATCAACGCCATCACTGTCTTGCCAACTTTTAGGGATCAACAAAATCATCAATAAATACAAAAAGAAAAAAAAAAAGAGACAAAAACAAACAAACAAACACAAACACACAAACAAGCGAAAATACCTAAAGAAATTTAATTAATGGATCAACAATGAGTGCTGGTCGATGAAATTCAAATGAGTACTACTACCCGGTATGCTTGGTTGTTGCTATATATTTATTATACCACTCTCTTGCTGAACAGCACTACACTACACATTCATAGTACAGTCACAAAGGATCTTTTCCCTTAGTTTGTGATCATTCCCAATTTAACTGTTTCATTAATCATAATAACCACTACTCTTCAACTTTGCTTGAACAAATATTATGAATAAAACGGATTGCTTCTTTCCTTTCTTACATTCCTACAGCAGATTCCTCTTCCGTTTTCTTCTGCTCCTTCTGCTCTTCGCATTTCTTCCCATCTGTCTCCTTCGGTTTCACCTTCAGCTCAAACACCAGGAAGTTGCTTGGATCACTAATAGAAAAGTGAAAACATAAAAGTAATGTATTAAAAAGCCAAGGCATTTCTTTCTTCCTTTTTGGGGTGGGGATGGGGGAGGGGGGGGGGGGGGGGATTAGGGTTGTAGGGATGGGATGTGGACGTGGGTGGGTGGGTTTTAATAAATGCTGGAATTTATGTTAAACATGTTTGTGTCCTTTCAACAGTCACCTGGTTAACAAAGAGTAACTATATAAAAAAAGAAGCATTTAAGACCAAATTCTCCATCACAAATTCGTGATAAATACATACATTAAAAAAAAATACACATATCAATACACACAGGAAAATAAAAAGATGCAGGATGTGAGCAGAGACGAATAATTTACATTTGTTTTTTTCATTCTACCAACCCCCCCCCCCCAAAAAAAAAAATAATTAAAAAAAAAAGAAATGAAATCACATGTAAAGAAATATAAGAAGAAATAGAAAATAAATGAATAAATGAATAATAAATTTTATATATACATAAATAAATAAGTAAATAAAGAAACAAACAAATAAATGACTAAATGAATAAACATATGAATGAATGAATATATAAATAAATAAATAAACAAAATATGGATTCAAAGGACTGCATAACATGGACTTGCCTGTAAGGTAAAATACTGGTCTTATGACCGTCTTACCTGTACGAAATCACCTTCACCTTTGACCCACTTGTTATGGCCACATGTTGATTACTGCAGGTTATTGCTGCCATACTCCCAGAGCCTAGTGTCTACAAATCTAGAAATAAAAAAAGGGATTATTGATGCAAAGTAACCTGCTCATGTTTAACAGTTCCAAGCAGCTCTTTGTCTCAACTTTGTGTTTGTGTTTTATAAAATAACACAAGATCTATTTGTCAGATATCCTTGCTTTCAGCTTCGTTCGCAAGATAGAAGCAAAAGTATGTAAGTCTAGTCTATGTCCAGAGCTGTGAAGTTTTTTCCTCCTCGTGAGGCTGAATATTAAACACATGAAAGGCAAAATGATCTCAGGTCAGCGACATAAAGTCACACAGTGCCTGCACATGTGTAGAACCAATGGGAGTTCTGTCTATGCTACAAGCGCAAAGTGTAACAAAGCGCTGGCTGCTGTGATTGTCATGTGGGGAGCGATTGAGGTGTAGCTGTACTGTAGCTGTACTGTAGCTTAGGGCAGAGACCAGAGAGCATTGTGTAACATTTACATTGTCATAGGACATTGTGTTCATATCAATTTCAACCCCTAATACATTAATGTGAAGTTAAGTTTCCCGGGACTTGGCTTGAGTCACAATTTGTTACTTCTTACTTGTCGCAGTAATCCCAAAACGCAGCTCCTTGGAAGCTATACTGGGTTGTCAATAATGTCATGTGCCAATGGAGGTGACAAGGTGCAGGATTTGGGTTGGCTCACATATATACAATAAAAATGAGCATGCAGGGGTGCAAGTAAAAACATGCATTGGTCCATTTATAGCATGTGGGACCCAACAGGAGGCTGCATCATGCTGATGATAGGTAGTGCAGCCTCTATTTAGCTATATGGTCATGCCTACCAAAGTAGGTTGCTGGAGAAATGACCTGTGGCAAAGGCACGCGAACCAGTTGATGGTGCATCCGGTGGAAAAGGGAGCATTGTGCTAAGAGCCGACTAGTGTGGAGACTGTTCCATCCAAGGGTGGAGACCAAGGCTGAGGATGATGTTGTTCTCCTGAAGTCACAGTGAACGAATCGGGCCGCAGACAGCAAGATACAAGTGTGATCGACATAGCAACAACTAATGCATGCAAACTGGGGTGCTAGTCCAGTCCAGACGTGCCTGATGGAATTAAAGCACTAGTAAGTTGTATGATGGGGGGGGGGGGGCCCTATGTCTGCCCACTTACATTTCACTTGAAATTGACAAGCTTTTCCTTTGGTATTCCTCTAATGGCTGACCTCATTTTTATTCTCATATCCCAGAGATTAATTGTGCCAAAAATCTCGTTAAAATTCGAGTAAGAACAAATAACACTAAAACCAACAGTTTCCCTTGTCTGCGCACTCATTCACTTTGTAGGCAGTTCGAGATTTTTTGTATGAATGGTGACATTTTCAAGGCATGTGAATAAAAATACATAAAATAAGACGCTTTTCACCAGTTTTTCCTCATTTTTTTCACCGATTCATTTCATTAAAATTGATAGAAAGATGATGCGTTCGTTGTGTCTTTTATGTTAGCATCATGCAGATCAGATACGCGGATGCGCAGACATGGAGACTGTGCAAACATGGCCATGGGGCACAGAACAATATATCAAGTTTAACAGTAGTCTAATTTAATATTAATTCAAAACTTTAAAAATATTGCATTTCTACAATTCTAGAGTACCTGCTCTGGTGTGCGGCCGCTTAAAGGGAATTTGCTGATTATATTTATTAATCAAAGACTCACACATAGTTCAGTACCATCAATGCATAGTCCTAATACCTGCTAATTGAATAGAGGGCAAACTTAAAATTATTGACCAATTACGTGGTCAGTAGTGTCCATTTTTCAAAACAATGTTAGGGGTCCTGTGTGCGGCCGCCCCTACCCCTGTGGGCGGCCGCCTATCATTTGGCGAGCATTTAGCGCCATATTTGTGACGAAGTAAACAAAATTAATATTGAATTTCATGCTTTACACACCAATACTTCATGAAAAGTAATAATACTGTGTAGAAATCCATAAAATCTGTCAAAAGTGATGATCTACCAAATGCTGTGACAAAAAAATGAAGGCAGAGTACAATCTCCTACAAAAACCTGCATTTTGTACACGTTTTACATAGGGTGGCCGCTCACAGGACCCATCTTGAAAAATGGCTCTGGTGAGCGGCCACCCCCATGCAACTTTTTCTCTGGTGGTATAAATAAGAATTTCTGCAGCAAAATATGGACCATGAATTTCATTTTCTTAAATAAAAATCAAATCAGTTATCAAATTGAACAAATAAAGCTTAAGTATTGGCTTAAGTATGTCAAAGTTTCTTAACTTAAAAGTTAAGAAACTGACATTTTTCAGTCAGTGACTGGTGGTGTCGACTTCTAATGATATTCAGTGAGACTCATTATGCTTATTGCTTTCACCGAGTATGTTTTTTGGTGCACTAGAACCTACCTGAGACTGTCCAAGGTAATTTTTGAAGGGATATCAAAAATATTTTTTTAATTTTTAGTTTTTATTCACCACCGGCCGCTCACAGGGGACGGCCGCCCACAGGAGCACATACTCTAGACCCTCTGTATGTTTCTTTCTTTTTATGTTTGCATTGATTTATTATATAAACACTCAGAAACAAAATATATTGAGTGCTATATAAATGTTGCCTATTATCATTAGTAGTAGTTGTAGTAACTAACTTTATGTTAACTGTTAATGTTAGTTGGTAGTATTTGACGAACTACACCGGCCAGGCAGCCAGCGCCGGCGCGGTGCGCGCACGTACGCACTTCGTTACACTTGTGCTTTATTCCGTCAGGCACTGCAGGACCAGCGCGGTGTGAAAGAACACTAGCACCAAAACTGGATTCCATCAATTCAGATGCATTAACTGAATAGTTGGTAACCAAGGGTTCTGGAGAAAAACGTGCATAATTTTTCCTTTGAATAACAGTTAGATCTAACGTTAGACTAGATCTAGTTTAATTTAACCGCTCTTAACTAGGCCTACATGTACATCATGAAATCGAATGGGTGGGACTGAAAAAATCATTCAATGCACTTCCATCCATTCCAGAAATCCAGGCGCGACTATCTGATTAATCTAAGTTCTAACTACATAGAGCACATAGTTACTCTAAACTAGACATTATAGAATAACACATCCACGTAACGATAGTAACATGTCAAAATCATTCCATCTTACCTGTTTTCAAAGGTTTTTGAGCTCAAAAAGTCGCCGCATGCTCACCAGCAAACTAGTCTCTTTCCAGACAGGATCAGACTCGACACGCACGACGTCGACAATTCCAAGACTAGCTATTATAGTATATAGTTGGCATTGTTTTTTTTTTTTTTTTTTTAAATTTAATTTGTTCCGTTTGGGCACTCTTCCAAACACCCCCTTTTATTCAGTTATTCATTAAAAAAAAAAAAAATCAACTTTATCTAGTATAAGGGGATTGTAATTTTGCTGTTTCTAGATCAGCAGTAACTGCATTTCAGATTTAAGTTTTCATGGGAGGGGGGGGGGGGGGGGGGGGGGGGGGCGGGGGCAGGCAATTAAGATGACTCACTGCTGATTACTTAAATTTAAGGGCTACATGTATTATATTATACATGACCCTGCCTTCTCTTCCCGAATGCTTTTTTTTTTTTTTTTTTTTTTTGGTCCACTTGAAAAATTGTAGGGGGCGGGTGGCTTCCCGGCCTGCCCCTTAACATAGCAATTCCCCGGCCTGCAGCCCTCTCTACATACCCTTCTTCTCTTTTGATCATTTCCCCCCTCACCTCTTCTGTACATACTTCCTCATTCTCTCTTATTCACACTTTCTCTTCATTTTTCACTCTCTCAAAGAAAAGTGTGTGTGTCTCTCTCTCTCTTCCCTTTTTCATCCCCACCCCCCTCACTCCCCTCACCATTACAAAATTCTCTCTCCTATATCTCAAAGGAAAATGTATGCATCTCTCTTTGCCCTCCTTCATTTTGCCTCTCTCACTCCCTCTTACCATTACATACTCTCTCTCTGCTTCACACCCTCAAAGAAAAATGTGTGCAGAACCCTCTTTCTTCTGCCCTTCATTTTCACTCCCTCTAACAATTCCATAGTCTCTTTCAAGACTTCTAGACATCAAGAATTTTATTCCATTTCCATTCATTTAAAGAAAAATATGTGCATCTCTCTCTCTCTTTCTGCCCTTCATTATCTTCTCTCATTTCTTTCTCTCTCCTTCATTTTCCACTTTCACTTCTTTCTCTCTCCTTCATTTTCCACTCTCACTTCTTTCTCTCTCCTTCATTTTCCCTCTCTCTCTCCCCTATATATTCTTGTTCTCTCCCTTGCTTTCTCCATCTATCAAGCTCCGGAAGAAAAATGTGTGCCTATGTGTATCTCAATCTCTGCCCTTCTTCATTTTCCCTCTCTTAATTCTTGTTCTCTCCCTCTCATCTTCACTCTCTCTCTCCATCCTCTGTGCTAAGAAAGATTTTCAAACCAAGAAAATAATCCTAGATGTCCATTGGTACTGAATTTTATGGTTCTCGTGACAAGTTAATAATTCACGCAACAGTCACAGATGAAGAAAGAAAGACAGACATGGCTAAATAATTGTATGAATGGTTTTATTTACAATGAAAATAATAAGGGGGAAGAAATGTTATGAAACTTTACATTGCTTCATCGGAGGTAACAGAATGTTTACACAACTTGCATGGACCATTAAAAAAAGGGGGGCCCAAATATCTACATCATTATTACAGCACGTACATAATTATTAAACCATATCTTCTTTTCTCTTTGCATGAAAGTATCTTCATCCCAACGCCCTCCCCCAAAAGACAAAACAAACAAACATCACAGAAAACACATGCTAGAGATGTGCAAGTAACTTCATCCCCCCCCCAACCTCCGGAAGGCAACAACAAAACCAATACCTTCAGCAGGTATGATGTACATCTTACAAGGGGAAAAAATGGACCCCTCCTAAATCTGTTCACAAAATAACAGCCCTGTTGGTTGGTTGATAAGTTTAGGTGACTGCTAATGCTTGTGAGTATAAAACAACCAGGAAACAAATGGCTGAAGTCTGTGAATTTTTTCCCCCACATGTTACATTTTTAAATTTTGATTCTTAATCATGCAAATTTAAAAGAAAGCGATAGCAAGACCTGCAAACCCTGCAAGTCAAGAGACAGGGACAAATGATTAAGAAACTGTCACAAATAGGAAAATTCCAGAATTTCCTATACATTACTATAGGCAGATTTTTGCAATAATAGAGACTCAGGATTGTAACGGGTGAAAATTGCTTTTTCCTCCTCCCCCCCCCCCCCCCCCCCCACAATTCATGTGACTTGAACACACATCAGATGACTTCAACACCTATCAAGTGATATGAACATATTACATGTTCATACATTTGAAACAGAAGCTCCCAGAAAGCTTTCAAACACGTTTTCACCTTAACCAGAATTTGACTATCTCTTTATACAAACCATGTGATACCTACACTGAGCTGTGATTGGTGGATGTGACCATGCTGGGCGACCAATCAGAGAGCAGCTTAGGAGGAGCTGTTGAGAGATACGTGCCATGAGCAAGAGTGTGCAATGCATCATGGGTCACGCAAGGAAAAGCAGGTCAGCTAGGTCAAGGTCACAGGTCATGTGACTTGAACACACATCATGTGACTGCAACATCTATCATGTGATTTGAACATATTACATGTTTACAACTTTGAAACAGAAGCTTTCAGATTCACTTAAGTATATATTTTTTTTTCACATCATTTCATTAGCTTTGTATCACAAAACATATTAAAAACAAAAACAAAAACAAAACATGACATAGACACCATTTCATTAGGCAATTAAAAGAATTAATGTCTTGTATCTTCTTTGATTCACAAGGTCTTATTAGCTAGTTTAAAAGAGAATAAGCTAAAAGAAAAAAAAAATCTATAAAATCACCAGTTTTGGAAGCTGTCTGAAAAAAGTGACCTAATTTCAGAAAATATAACCAAAACAGAAATAAAGCTGAAAACAGACAGTCCATAAACTTGTTTATAAAGGACTAAAAACCAAAATTTAAAAAACCTAAAAAAAAAAGAAAGAAAAAAAAAAAAAAAAAAAAGAAAACAAAGCCAACCCCCCCCCAAACAAAACAAAACAAAAAACAAAAAAACGAACAACCAGTGTAGAAAACTGTAACTAATCATCAAACTCTGTAAATTGGTAATGCAGAGTAAATCATATACATGTAATCACTAGTTTTGTGTACACATTGGCAACTTCAATGTTAAATTTTGCAATTTTCTCTCACATCGTTTTTTTTTTTTCCCTAAAAGCATGTAGGAGTGGAAAATAAGAATAACTATTACCAATTTGAGGATGAAAGCTGATTAATCTAGCCCCTTAACCCATTCGTGACAGAGGGTCCACATTATGTGGTATGGACTAATAACTTTTGATGCAGAGCCCTAAATATCATACCAAATACATGAGCAGAAAGAGCAAAAAAATCTACACATATTGTGCCCATTTTCGTGGTATCAATATTTGTTATTTGATGCTGAATTTTTTAAAAAAGAAAATAAGCATTAAAATCCTTAAATTGGCAATGCGATGAAAATGTTAAAATTACCGTTTTTCCCTGCAAACTGGCAACTTTATGACTTCTCATCATACATGCTGTCAATTTATATTTATTTCAGATACATGATGTTTTATAAGAAAAATGTAGCGATAAAAGAAAAATGTTGGTTGTTGCCAATTTGAAGAATAAAAGCTGATCAAATTAGGCTTTAAATAATTCCTGTCACGAATGAGTTAAAGAAAATCTGTACTGCTATGGGTGAACAAAGAGTTAATGCCACTCTCGTTCTATGCAGACAATCCACTCAATCACTTATCTACATGAATGAGGACACAATTGACTTGACCTTTTTAAAATATCTGTTCCCACTCTGAAGATTAGAAGGCGACTTCTTTGGACAAGCAACCAGGATGGACAAACACCACTGCCAGTGTGGAAGTACTGCCTCTCGATAAACAGTACGATGAACTCAACATGACATTGTCCTAGAACACCAGAGGATGTCAACACAGAGAGTTGAACTGGTCACATACTGTGACCAACGATGGAGCTTTTCAATCGAGCCAGATTCCAACCTCAACGATCCTTCGTAATATTAACTTGTCTCTCTTACCTTTAAACCTACACTTATCAAGTTAGAGTCAGTCTTTTGCAAGAGTTCAACCAAACATGCTTTTGACCAGTGGTTAACACTCATCCAATTTTTGTTACTAAAGGTAGCAGCTGTTTATAAAACCTTTTGCTTTTTGCACTGTCCCCTCTATCTTGTACTTTTATACTTTGTATCTTCATATTTTATTAAAACTATTGATGATATAAATGAATAAATAGAAGGAAAATTTTCCATAACCAACAAAGAATCCAAAATATGACTTGAAATGGAGAAGGAGACATGTTCAGTAATACCCAGTGAGAGACAGAGAGTGGAACTACTTTTTGGCAAATGCAATCTTGAGAGTGTTTGTTGGTGTGATCTTAAATCCCTGCAAGGCATCTTTGGCTGTTCCCGACTGTTGCTCATTGCTGAACTCGACAAACGCGATATCGTGTCTTCCTGGGACGAGACGAACTTCCTTGTAACCGTTGAATCTGTAATGAACGACAAAGATGGGGGTTGATTAGCTTTGCCAACTCAAACTGGCATATTTCATATTTTCTTGCAATCTTAGGACACACACTTCGTAATCCCTGATTTGTTAGGATAGGGACACTCTTGACAAGCTTTTATGAATTTTTTTTTTTTTTTCAGTGATACATAAATGGAAATTTTGAAAGAATGCTGCTCAAGGTTTGTTTGTTTTATATGATACATTTTTAAAAATGTGTATGCCCCTTCAGCTTTAAGACAAGTTGGTTATCAGCAGAAAGTGCACCCCCGCCTCCCAAATCACTTACAATATCAACTCGCTGAATACTAAATTCTTTCATTCCCATAAAGTTTATACAGGGGCCATCTGGTTCCAGTAGTAAATGGGTTCAAGTGTCCTGGGCACCGTTTCATGAAAGATGCCAGCCCTGACAAGTTGTCATCGTCTGACAATTACCATAGTAACAGTCAGTGACGAGTGCTTCTCAGCCAATCAAAACCATGGATCTTACTGAAGTTTTGTCAGACGATGACAACTTGTCAGTGCTGACATCTTTCATGAAACATTGCCCTGATAGGCTTGTTATCAGCAGAGTCCCCCCCCCACCCCCTCCATCTCCAAAATCACGAACAATAAACTCACTGTTTGAATAAGACTTCCAGCATGAGTTCATTGGTTTCTTCAGGTAGGTTGGTAAGGAAGAGAATGTTGTTTGGCTCATCAGGAACAACTGAAAAACAAGACACAAAATTGTCATCATTACAATCAATAATCAAATCATGATGGCACCTTCCAAGTATTATGAATTACAGAATCAGTAATAAAAGAATAGATAACAAAGAACTGTCATAATACCAAATAATCATAAAATACTACATGTAAGCTAATATTTCAGCCTATAGCTATTTTAGCGATTTGGGACAATTTTTACATACATGTATTAGCCAGTTATAATTTTCATGTTGTGAATACTGAAATGTATATCCATGGTAGTCATAGGTAGAAATACATGTATTGGCTATCCAGTGTTATAGATATCCATGGTACACACATGCAGCAGGTGCTGATGGCACTTACATGGCAGGCTGTCCCACCATAGGCATATCATCCATTAGGCGTTTAAGGAAGCTGCTGTCTAGCATTCTAATTCACAGTGAAAACTGAAAGTTATATTGTGGTACAAACCTGGTGCTGGTGCACGTGGGGCTTGCATAAGAGGCTCCCCACCTCCCATCCATCAGGCACTCAAGGGAGCTGTCTAGCATCCTAATATACATTCACAGTATCAATAGATAGAAAATCTACGGCTATCTAGAGTTGTAATATTGTGGTACAAACCTGGTGCGGGTGCTGGTGGGACTTGCATTGGTGTCTGTCCCATCATAGGCATATCACCCATCAGCGGTGGAGGTTGGTTTGCTGGGGGAGCTCCGGGCATGGGAATCTGCGAGGGTGGAGGAATGACGACGTCTGCGTGCCTGTTCTGTCTGTTCTTTCTACCCTTCACAGGCTCTGTCAAGACATCAATAGAAAATAAGGATTACATTGGATTTTGAATCATATTCAAAGCTAAATCAAAAGATACATATACTTATCAAGGCCTCTTAAGTTTAGCAATATGATTTGTGTAAAATATGTTGTCACGACTTTGTCTGTCTGTGCAACTTTTGGCAAAAACACCTCTTTTATTTGCACGTGAACTATTATCAACATGTAAAATATGCCATGTAAAATATGATGTCACAAGTTTTTTCTGTCTGTGCAACTTTTTTTTTTATTCAATCTGACCTAAACTCCAGTACTGTTAATTGTAACCAAATCCACAACACAAATTCTGAATCACTGAAAAAACAGGACCACTCACCGTCTTTCTTTTTGTCTATTCTCTTCTCTCTTGGGACGTAGGTTCCCTGCATTTTGGCGATAGCATCAGATTTGGACTTGGCGTACTGTATCCTCTATTAACAAATTAAAGGAAAAATTGAATTATTCATAGTATACAATTTAACAAAAGAAAGCAAAGTTAGAAACGGCTAGTAAATACCGAGAATGAAACATTTTATAAAGATGGGCAGGAAATACTGGGATTTACTGCTAGAAACTGCCTAAGAAATATGGACCAAATGGGGAAAAAACAGAAAATGCTAGAAAATACTTTGGAAGAAAAACAAAATTGGAAAGTTACCTCATGTTTTAACCCATTCGTGACAGAGGGTCCACGTTATGTGGTTTGGTCTAATAACTTTGATGCAGAACCCTAAAAATCATACCAAATACATGAGCAGAAAGAGCAACAAATTCTACACATACTGTGCCCGTTTTCGTTGCATCAATATTTGTTGTTTGATGCTGAAATTTTTTTAAAGGAAAATAAGCATTAAAATCCTTAAATTGGCAATGTGATGAAAATGTTAAAATTACCGTTTTTCCCTGCAAATTGGTAACTTTATGACTTCTCATCATACATTCTGTGGTTGTGTGTCAATTTATATTTATTTCAGATACATGATGTTTTATAAGAAAAATGTAGCAATAAAAGAAAAATGTTGGTGTTGCCAATTTGAAGAATAAAAGCTGATCAAATTAGGCTATAATTAATTCCTGTCACGAATGGGTTAAGTACTATTGCAGAAAATCGTGTCAGAGACTCTTAAAGTAAAGAAAAGGTGATACGGCTTGAATTAAACTAAATCTGGAACAAATGTATCTTTACCATTGGTTTACCGTAGAAAGGAAAGCCCTGCATGGTAAAGATACATTTGTTCTAGATTTAATTCAATTCAAGCCCTATTACCCTTTCTTTGCTTGAAGTGTTTCTGATACAATTTTCTGCAATAATACTTCAAATATGACGTACAAATTTTTGAAGTTGAAAAAAATTTCTTCTTACCATTGGTTTATCATAGAAAGGAAAGCCCTGCATAGATCGGAGTGCGCTGGTGGCTGATGTAATATCTCTGAAGATAACAAACGCTTGACCTCTCATCTTGAGTGTCTTCAGAGCTACGATGTCCAAAATCTGACCGAATTGGGAGAAGATGGCGTACAGGGACTTCTTGAGTTCTGTCGGAGAGACAATGATAGAAATTTTCATGAGATTAGAATCCTTCTCTCTCTCATCCTTCGCTCAGCTCTTCTTCCATCTTTCCCTTTCCTTCCCTCCCTCACTATCCTTTCTACTCCCCCTAGTGCTTTCTCGCTTGCACTCTGCCTCCTTTATTTTCCATCTCTCTCATCTTAGCTGGCTCTCTATTTCTACATGTATCTCTATCCAAATTTTTTTCTCCTCCCCCTTGCTGTCTCTCACCATCCCCCTTCTTTCTCTCTTTCCCTTCCTAATTCTTCCCCCATTTTTCCCCTTCCTTTCCTCCTTCTCTACCCTTTCCACCTTCTCCCTTGTGGCTTCTCCCTTGCCCTTTTCCTCCCTTATCCTCCATCTCTCTCTTATCTCATTTTTACTTGGTTTTTATTTCCGTCTACCCCACTCTTTTTTTCTGTTCCTTCTCCCCTCTCTCTTGCTGCCTCCCATCTACATCTCTGTCCATTCCCCTTCACTCTCTCTTTCCCTTCCTAATTCTTCTTCCTCCCTATCACTCCCTCTGAAGACTCCTTTCCTCCTCCTCCTCCTCCTCCTCCTTTCCCTTCCTTCTTCTCTCATCTTGAGCATCTTGAGTGTGTCTTGAGGGCTTTGACATCCAATATCTAACCAACAACTTCTCTCGTCCTGTCAGAGAGAGAACAGGAATTTTTCATTAGATTATCTCTCTCTCTCCTCATCTTCTCTCTATCCCTCTCCTCTTTCTGTTACCCACCTTCTATCACTTCCCATTTCCCTCTCTCCATTCATATTTCTTTCTTTCTTCCTTCCTCTCTCTTCCCTCTTCTTTTTTTCAAAAGCCCTCTTATTATCACTTCATCTCTCTCGCATCCCACTTCGTCACCTCTTCCCCAGCTTTCTCCTCTTTCTCTTTCCCACCCTCCATCATTTCCCATCTCCATGATCTCCTTATCTTCAGTCATGATTCTTTCTTCCTCCCTCCCTCTTATTATCACTTCATCTCTCTCATGTCCTCCCCCTCCTCACCATACTCCTCTTCCAATCTCTCCCTCTCCTGGGCCCTGTTTCATAAAACTTTTTTTTTAATCATTAACAAGTTGCTATAACTGTTACAAGCTACTGAAATCCTTACATATGATTGGCTGAGAGCAAATTTGTCATAGAAATGTGGCAGTTGTTACTGACAACAACTTTTATGAAACAGGGCCCTGAGCATTTCCTCCTTTACACATAAAAACACTCACCATCCTTCTTGATCTTTTCGTTGAGGTTGTTGATGTAAATGGTATGGTTAGGAGCAGCCATTGTGTGTCCTCCTCACACTAACACAGGCTTCATGTAATTCCTGACCTGTACAAAAGAAAGTTCAGTCAGAACAACAGTCGAGAATAGTCAACATAATTTGAGATATGGCTATTTCCATAAAATAGGACCTCAATGTGTGACATAGGGGTCAAATTCTAGATTCATTTATTAATTCATCAAAATATTATTTTTTATTTCCTATATAGCTTAATTTTTGGAAAATAACAAAATTCTCACCATTTTGTACAATTCATCAAAGTGGGGCTGGTCCAAAACATGCACGCTCCTAACAGATTTCACGTGTAAGGGGGACACCAAACCCAAGGTGTTTATGTGTCAGACTGGTTTCAAGAGGTATACATTTCTAATTTTTTTTCTGTTTTCATGTCTGTTTTTGATGCCATTTCACATTGAACAACTTTTTGTTTGGATCATTTCAATACAAAAAAAATAAAAAATCTCAACAGCTTACCCATTATACTGTAAAATTTGAAATTTTGAGACATATGGTAGAAGAAACTCTGTGGACATAACAATTCTTGCCACTCTTAAGAATAATTTAATCTCAAACACAATATATGAAGCACTGAATCTTCTTCTTAAACAATTGCATGCAAAAATACACAACAAATGTTTATTGCCCGAAAATGTCATTCTAATTCCACGCGTAAGGGGGACACCAAAAAATGGTGTCCCCCTTACATAGTGACCACAAGCCCGAAATGGTGATTACAAGTGAGTAATAAGTATCATTCATGTTTAGTTTAAACTTACACTCTACTCATTGAGATACACTTTCAACAATAGAAACACTCTTCCTTACTCAAAGTCAGATAAAAGTCCTGATTTTTATTGCCCGAAGATGTAATTCTAATTTCACGCGTAAGGGGGACACCAAAAATGGTGTCCCCCTTACATAGTGACCACAAGCCCAAAATGGTGATTACAAGTGAGTGATAAGTATCATGTTTAGTTTAAACTTACATTCTACTCATTGAGATACACTTTCAACAATAGAAACACTCTCAAAGTCACCTACAATGAGGTTCCAAACTTCTGGGAGGACACCAAATATTTAAATCTTCAAATTCTCAAAATTGTCAAATTCTTCAATTCAAATTCTGAAAAATCTCAATATTGTCAATTCTTAAATTTAAATTCTGAAAAAATCTCAATATTGTCCATTCTTAAATTCAAATTCTTAAAAATCTCAAAAATCTAAGATCTGGGTCATTCCATGGGGTTGGGGCAAAAAGGAGACTAAACTCGCCAGGTGCACAAGATGGCAGCTACGACATGGGCATACTCTCACTTCCAGCTCCCCATGCACTCCCTTTAATGAACTCTTAAATTTACCAACAATGTACAAACTACATAAAAATTGCCTTAACACCAAATGTTCCACATTACTCATTCTTACCAGGAACCTATGAAGTGTCTACCAAAGACGAAAGGAGGCCTCCAAGCATCACATATTGTTTTATTTTGCTCAGCCTGCAGTACTCCATAGAATTCAACACAAACTATGCATGTGCTGTTTCCACATTTGTTCAATTGAATTTACGTACCTTTTCAGTATGATTTTGTTTGAATTCTAATTTATAGCTTCTTACGAAAAAGTTGTTATTCCTTATAGTTTCTCACTAACAAGTTGTTTTACAAGTTGTGTTGAGGCTGAAGGTTTACATTTCCCACCTGACGACAGCACGCATGCTGTTCTGTGAATGTTTACAGACCATTTAGTGAACTTTCACGGAAGATCCTGGATGTAAACTGCCTCATACTAATCAAGGAAGGGATCGAAACGAGCACGATGCCTATCTCCACAACATTAGTAGGGCACTTTAGAAATGAGGTAGATTCTTTCTGATAAGAAAATTGAACTTGTAACATTTCTCAAAGAGAAACAGTCAGGGTTGGGTTCAATTTCATTTTTCATGTGATTAATTACTTTTTCAAATTCGATTGCAATTACTGTAATTGTGTGCAAATGAAAGGGAAAATATTTAATTCAGGAAAATCCAAAAATAATTGGAAGTAACTAAAAATGTAATTGAACCAACCCTGGAAGTAACTTCAAAATCTGGCAAATTATACATTTAAACAAATTTATTATTAGTTCAAGGCAAAGTGCTGGTCGTGGGGCAACTGTTCTTGCCACAATTTAAAGGTACTGGGTAAGAGTGATTCTACCCTCCTAAACTCTTACCCAGTACCTTTGATTCACAATTATGAGACACTTATGCAGTGGAACCTTGTTAACATAACTTGTAAAAGCAAGGGGAGGGGGACCTTGTAATGGCCAGGCCACACTGAGCTGCCGCGACGTGACCCAACGCAGCTGGACGGTTTGCCTGTCTGACGCAACGGCAGACAACTGCGAGAGAACATGTTCTATCGTCTGCACCGAGGTCCAACGCGACAAAACTGCATTGCAACGAGGGAAAACTGCCATGTCACACTGAAACAATGGCATGGAAACGTCCAGTTGCATTGCGTCGCATGAAACCGCTTAGTGTGGCCCGGCCTTAACATGTCATTTTCAGGTCCCTATTGCTGTTGCTTTCGCAAAATGAATGAGATGACAAACTCTGACGCCACACCAATTGAAACCTGAGGCCTACACGTTTATTGCTGAGGTTGCAACCATTCTACCTACAGTCCAGTATGTAAGCAAAAAGTATCAACAGTCACTGCTCCTGGAAATAAAAATTCTGTGCAGTGTATGCTTGCTCGATATGAGCGTGTTATGGCAGATGGTCTAGCAGCCTGCAAATGCAAGAAATAAAATGTTGGAAGAATTTGTTCTTTTCAGTATAGTACAGTGCACCACTTGTCCAATTTACTCCAGTCCATATTTTCCTGATAAGGTTGACAGCACTGTTTGATCAAATTCATACAAAAATTTTCTGCCAACAGGATGCATAACTGGTACTGGCAGCTTTCCCACTATGTCTGACTTCGGATGAGCAGCCTCTGGCTCCGGCGAGAAGCTGTATAAACCGTCGGTTGTACGTTTCAGGAATTTTACTTGTACGACATCACCTCTAACAGCAGTTATCTGTAAAAATCAATCACAAAATCAAGTACAATGTAAATTATACAGGTAAGAAATGCAATACAGAGGAACCTCTTTGCAACGAGGTCCTTGGACCATGAAAATTACCTTGTTATATAGGTTTCTCATTACATCAGGGTAAAAAGCAAAAAACAAAGAAGAGCTGGGACCAACAAAATTACCTTGTTATAAGAGGGATTTGTTATATCCGACCTCTTTATAATGAGGTTCCACTGTACCACTTGGTGATGTCTCAGATAACGGGTAAATCTACAGCAAAGGTACATAGTTTATCCACATGATGTGAAACACAAGTACAATGCATATGTGTACAGCTTGGTACAGCAAGTATCAGTTTACTTTCCTCAATGCTCTGACTTGTTTTTCTTGAAATACCGAATGTTTAAAATTACAATCAGAGAAGAGTAAGAGAATACCCACAAACCAAGCCAGCAAACTTACCAATGCCATGTAAACCAATCCTTTGGTACTATCCGTCTTGTTGCCACATACTTCAAAACGCACTGCAACATAGGTATTAACTTTGTACCTGTAATGCATAAAGAAAAAAAAAAGAAAATATCCCAAGATTAATATTGCAAATGAATTTACTTAGATCTTATGATAGAAGACATGAAATAAATATTTTAAATGGGACATTTCTGAAATATTCACATCAATAAATGTTAGTGTCGATGAAGAGCTTTAAATTTCAAGATGAATATTATTGTACAGCACATTCAACAAATATCCATTTCTTGTTTTTACCTGTTGTGATAAACATAGATACTTTCATACGCCTTCAGGCCAAATATTTCCCAACATGATAGATGTTTTACCTCTCACTATCATCAGAGCTCTGTGGTTCTGTCATGTTCATAGTATCAGGGGGATCATCTCTATGTGCTGTGGCAGGCGTACCGGCACCATGTAAGACAACAGCTGTGGGGGGTTCTAGTGTTTCTGTGACATCATCTGGGACAACAGCTGTGAGAACGTCACTGGTTGGGTCAGCTGGGGCTGCAGTGGTATTTGCTCTCAGTCTCATACCTGTGAGGGATGACATTACATGGGTTTGTAGTGAATGACATGTTGCTTATAAAATATGAGATAGCTGTAGGTGTTCTTTAAACTCCCAAATGGAATTTTCAGGTGACAGGATCTCTTTGAGAATCTGTTCCCTAAATGTATAGATGGGATTGACATGATTTAATCTCTGCAAGAGTCAAATCTGAATCAAACTGCAGTAATTTCTAGCCTCAAATGAGACCATGGTCAGGGTGATTTAAGTAATCATCATGCAAATATCTTCATGAAACATTCTAGGCCCATATGCTGAAACTTACAAAAAAAATGTGACATATAGATAAAACAATTGTAGATACTGTATACTGGGATTCATTATGCAACCTAGGAAAACATGACAATCTCATCTGCTAATAACATTTTTAGTGATGTAGATGTATATATTTTTTTAAAGTTTCAGAATACTGGCCCTGGCCCCTACCTCGCTTATTTGCAGCTCTCAGGTCCACCTTCTTCCAGTTCTCGACATAGGTATTGTTTCTGCAGTTTCCATGGCCAAGTAGACAGGTGTCACACACACAAGTTAAATTTCGAGTTGAAATTACTCCACTCTCCACGGTCTTAACACAGTGTAGCTTTCTTGAACCTTTCACCAACTTTGTAGATCTGTTTTCCCTGTCTCTATTAACCTCTGCATGTGAAACAAAGAATGATGTGCGCAGAAATTTCTTGCAACATTGGCCGCCTTCGCTTTGCTTGTCTAGATGCTTCTTGGAAAACTCATACAGCGCTTTTGCATCACTGATTACTACCTTGCGAGTTAGAACTGCTGTTGACGCTTGAGATTTCACGACCGCACCCTCTCCATCGCTCGGGCCCTTACCATGTCTGCTGCCGAAGTAGTTGTGGATGACTGGGAAGCCAAAATCTTCTGTGAAGTAACTCACATCTGAGAAAGGTCCTTTCGATTTGTATTGGCTAGCACAACCATCGGAGTATCTGTACATAACTTTGATATTCAGCCCTCTCTTTTCTGCTAGGTGTTTACAGACTTTTGCTTGCATGGCATGCACTAAATGATAATCATGCCGAAGGTCATCACTGATTACAATGCAAGATTCTTGCACAACTTCACGGCAAGTCTCGCACCTGTAGTAGTTCACCATTGGGTGCAAAGTAGCTGAATTTTGGGCATAGTATGCAGTTTGCACTTCTCTCTGGAAACCGCATTTGTAATTTTCTGAGAAATCTACAATGCTCAGCACTGCTCCTTCTGGTAGGTTTGTCTTCAGTTTTGAGAACTGCTGTTGCTGCCAGTCTTTATTGAACAGATGTACAGCAATGTCATTGGCTTCATCCTTAAGCTGCTTTATGAGATCAGCTACAGTGCCCTTCTCGGTGACAAGCGAACGCTTCTTCACTTCTTTTGTCTTGTTTGATTTGGTGTGACAGGTATGGTTGACCATTTTCCAAACTTTCCATTCAACTTCCTCATGTGGCTCTTTGTCATGAAATATATCGTCCAGTTTGTGGATACCACAGTTGCCACACTTTCTTTCCAAACAGGTTGGCCTATGAAATGCTGATGCACTTGGCTTTGGACAGAGAGTTGCATTAGCAACGTCATACACTGTTCTCAATTTCACGTTGGCTAGTACCTCCAATTTTAGTTGCAGATTTTCGCAGTATTCGCAAAGACAGCCATGATATTTTGCCTGTCTCTTGGTGCTTACATGTTTAGGTCTGAGTGCATAGAAACTGGAAGAGCACACTTGTTGATCTGGATAGGTCTTATTGTATTGTTCATGTAAAATGGCAATGGAGGTATCAATAATGCGTCTAGGCTTTCTGGTTTTTTTGCTTACAAGTCGCTTGTCTGGCATTTCTGACGAGTTAACTTCATAAAACTCATGAACCTGCTTTACGGTTTCCAAGTTGACCTTTGGCCTTCCTTGCTTTGACAATTTCTTGTTTATCAATTTCTTGTTTACACCAAACCGCTTACAGGCCTGTCTTTGCAGACGGTATTTTTTCATGAGGTGAAGCGTCGATGCTAGAATTTTCCGACTTTTCTTTTCTTCTTTGAGCCTTGATGACAGTCCTTTAGTGACTACCTCTTCAAGATTAGGCTGTCTCCTCGCTGTTTTGGTAAGTTTTACACCTGCTCCTGTAAAGGCTGCTTGTTTTGTAGGAGAAGCTTTGTTAAGAATGTCAACAACAGTACCAACAAAGTGTGATGTCTTGCTGGGTAAAGCATGTAATGCCCTTTTCAAGCTCTGTCGTCTAGCTGGGTTTGATCGTACATCGTTCCCTTCAGCATCTTTAAATTCTTTCATTTGGCGTTTTCTTGCCTCTATGTCTCCATCTCTTTCATGCAGTTGGAGTTGCCTTTCTCTCTCTCTTATCTCCGCTTCCATTGCCCTGAGGTGCTCCTCGTCAGCTTTTAATTTCTTTTCTCTTTCCTGTAAGATGACATCTTTTTCACATTGCCGCTTCTGTGCGTATAATTCTCTTCTCCTCGCTTTAACTGCTTCATGTCTTTCGACTGAGTATGCTTCACGCTGCTTCCGTTTTTTGTTTCTTTCATACTCTTTTTTTTTATCAGCTTGTTTCCTCGTCACAGGAATGTGTGGCTTGTTCTTGTTCTCTTCCCTTTCTTTTTTCTTTTTCTCAGCAAATCTTCGCTGGCGGATTCTACTTTTCTCATTGTACTTCTTCTTTTTCTCTAGCCACTCTTCAGCTTCTTCTCTTTCCTCTGATTTGAGGTTTCTTTTTCTTAAAGTCTTTTCGGCCAATGCCATGTTTAGGCGGTACATCTGGCTGTACAACTTTCCACTTTGTTGCACTTTTTGGTATTTTTGGGGGTCATTTTGCTTCAGTTTATGTCTCCAACTTGTACTGGCACTTCTACTTTTTCTCTTTGTCTGACTGGCCCCACTTGATTGACCACTATCCTCTCGATTTTGGCATCGAATGCGGAGAGCAAAGGGCAGTTTGATTTTTTTTTTAGTTTCTTTCACTTTGCTTTTGCACGGTGACCTTTTGCCTTTGCGTGGTGACCTTTTTGCTTCGCCTCTGCAGGCCACCCCTCTCTCTTTGAATTGGCGAGCCATCTTCAATAGTGAACCCTGTTAAATGAAAAAGAATTGACTTCATAAATCGTAATATGGTTTAAAGCATAATTTAAAAAAATATCAGGTGTGAAACAGAAATTTCAAAAAAGAGGAAACACTTGTCTGAGGGAGCGGCAAAAAAAAAAAAAAAAAATCCCAGACTCAAAATCCGCGGAGAAATCTCATCCCTGTAAATATGGTAAATGAATAGTTAAATAAAAATGAAGTATAAAGGGATTGGTAGTGGTTATGATTTCATATTAAATTTGTTTAAGTGTTAATGAAGTGTTCTAGAAATAACCCTAAACTTTTGGTATCATAACATAATTTCAGCTATATATGTTTCCAGACAAAAATGTTCAAGTGTTTATAAAGAAAAGTGTTCAGTACATTTTCAATTTATCAAAAGTGCTGGCAAATTTTGGAAAATTAAGCTCAAAAAATCAAGGGGGATAACCCCCTCCCATGAGGGGGTGGGCATTGGCGGCGGAAGCAAAAAAATTTAGGGGGGGACGCGGCGGAAAAAAATTTGACAAGCAAAAAAAAAAGGTTATCAACCAAAATTAAGAGGGGGGATCCAGGAAAAAAAAATTGCCCCCGATTGTTGTCTGTTGGGGGGGTCCAAAAAAAAAAATTTTTATCACCCCAAAAAATTTTTATCACCCAAAAAAATTTGGGGGGGACGCAACCCCCCCCCCCATCCCATCCCCCCCGCTTCCGCCGCCTATGGGGGTGGGTAAGGTAACACCACACCGGATCACTGCCTATGCAACCAAGAGTTAATTTCTAGACATTTAAAACTTCATGGTAGTCTCAAATATATTATCCTCTTAGGAATGCATAATTGATTCCCAAACCCGGTACTTAAAAAAAAAAATTGGAAAATGTAGACCAGCATAAACTAAAGTTTTAGTGTCTATTCTCCATTTCACTTTCACCCAAACTTGCTTAGAATATTACACTTATCTTATTCAAAATCTTTGAAATGGTTAGGCCTACCTAATCAGAATTTATTAGATAGAGTACACTACTTGGGAAATATTTAGTAACAAAGTTCTTCATAAAACCACTACCCCAGCCAGGGAACTGGACACCACGCCTGCCATCTTCCAACCCCAGAGTTCAGGGGATGATTCTGTGACTGAATGGGTCATATAACTATGTTTCCAGCTGCTAAATTTGCCACTTTTTGACCAAGTATCCCTCTTTAAATCCACTTAAAAACACAAATATTATTTCTGAATCTCCTATGACACTTTGATGGTCAGATTTATCATTTTCAAGTGCAGAAAATTACCGCCAATATCGCAAGTTAAGACTTGAAAATACGAACTCACATACACAATACACCATTTAACACATGTGGGACTAACGCGGCACGACGCATAAGGGACACTGCACTTCAAGGCGTCCCCATCGTCATGCTAACGTTGGGTGTACAGTGCTCCACAAATGACTAGTATTACGGCAATTTAAGCATAATATTGGATATGAAACGATACGGTATTTGCAAGTAGTAATTGCGACAGGTGTTGCTTGCAAAATTATGCCGCTACAATGAAAGACGGAGTGTTTTCATCGTCAATACTCGTACTTCGTTAGCGGGGACACGGTGAATATGGTTTCCCATTAACAGCAACATTGCATGTGTGAAGGTTTCACCACCGAGCACAAAACTGTCCCGATATTTTACGCTTTTCGTAATAATCGAAACAATAAAAATTCATAATTATAATGTTTAAAATCTACAGAAAATCGTGCTTACATTACTTTTGAGAGCTCGATGATGATTCCGGCGTAATTTGCAGTGAAAGTGCCACCGACGTTAGAGAGGGACACAGAGTACACATCGTGGTTTGTAGCGCGCTGAAAATATCTATTTTGATCGAGCCTGAGATATGACGTAGATCGGGCCTGAGATATGACGTAGGGTACATTTCGTTCATGAATTTAATTGGGAGTGTGCTTGGCGGAGTCATAAACTCATGACCGACGTTAGGATATCGAAGGGACACAATATGAACGCATCATCCAAGAAACTCAAGAAATTACGATGTATTGTACTTATTATACAAAAAAAATGTGATGAAAATTACATTTTCGTTCATTAATGCTAAAAAATGAAATATTTGCCGGCCAAAAACATGTTTTTGCTTAGTAATATTTCACCAAAGCAATACCTATCATACGTGAGGACGGGGACACCAACGCTTACGTCGTGAGGCTAAAAGTCCAATATTTTGGAAAGCAAATTAGCACCCGATTTGTGGAAAAGTTGCATAGCATTTTAAACAATAGTTGATAGACATTACTTCCAATAAAAATAAATTTAAAAAAAAGGACTTTTAAATACACAAACAATGTATTAAAATTTAATGTAAAAAATGTCACGCCGACATTAGGAAAAACCTAATGCAACAACCATACTTCTTGCTCGTGGCAAGCCAATTATAATTTTTTCCATGCCCCAAAACTTGTATACGGACATTATGAAACACAGTGCACACATACTACCTAAGGAAACTCAAATTAGTAGCATTGTAGTGAATAAAACATTGATATAAATGCAGGGACACCAAACACAGCCAATGGGTTCCTATTTTATGGAAATAGCCATATACGTGTTAAAGTATGAAAATTCAATCTTATTTTAACACAATAAAGTGCAGAAAGAGTGAGACAGAGAGAGAGAAACCCCAAACAAAAGACAAAGTTAACAAAAAAACAACAACCCCAAAACAAACAAAAACAGCAACAATCAATAGCAAATTTAAATGGCATCAACAGGGAGATCTGACAGTTATTAGGGTGTCTGGAGAAAAAAATTATTTGTCTTATTTCGCAATACTATAGAATTTTCTTCCTGGATTTGGATAACAATAACCTTGAAACTGACAGAAATATGATTTTTTTTTGAAAAATTCCAGATAATTACTGCAAAATAAGAGAATGAAATTGGGCCATTTTTCAGCATTTTCCTGTCATAGGCTAGATCTATGTAGTAAGAAATGGCACACACACAAACATAAATTTTGAGCTTCTGAGGTCCGATATGAATATGACTTTATACTTAATGTCAAAAACTTGTCCTTTTAATGACCATATAGGAAATTTTACAATCTTTCTAATGGTATGAATATTGTAAAGATCCAACTTGTTAGGTTTGAATACCAGATCACAGTGCAAAATTGAGAAAAAGTGACAAAAATTGTGTAAAACAGAAAACTTCCGTTTCCCATAGGAAATGCATGGGGAAATGGCAATCTCAATACACAGTTTATAAGGGTTTGCAATTTATCTTGTATTTTTTTTTCCTAGAATCTAGTGAGCCTAAAAACTTGTCCTTAGTGTCAAAAGGATGACCAGAATTCACCCTTTCCATACATTCTAAATATGAGATGAAAATTAATTCAAATCACATTTTCATCGCACGATGAATTTACCCCTAAATTTGTGCCATTTTTCCCCCCTGAATCACGCGCTTTTAACATGTTTAAGGAATTAAGCTGACACATTTCAGCTGACACTTTTCAGCTGACACTTTTCAGTGTCAAAGGTGTAAATATTCTCACTCATGAATGAATGCCGACAATATCAAAGAACAACAACAACGGTGACTTCAGACACCCTAACGAGTAACGTACTTACAATAGACTCTACAGTTACTGTTCTGTGAAATCATTGTGATTAACAATGACATAAATTAACGGAAGAATTATTGAAAGAAAAAATTAATTAATACTACAGTCCACGTCCACACACTCACCTACATAAACAACACATTAAAGCTACATGAAAGCGTAGAAATCTGTATACGAATCGACACATGAACGTGAGATTCTGCAGAATGAATAATTTAATGACAGGTTTGGAGGTTGAAATGGAGTATACTCCACAGGTACACAGAATTCCATCAATGGGACTACATAATAAACGAAAATTTCTCAAATACCCAAAACATAGAAACATCCTATTTTTCATTGATCAATATACAAATATATACATTACGGAACCTAAATTATTGCTAATATTTGTAAAAATATGTACGGATGAGTAATCAATACCTACGATTTAATTAGATAGTTGATCGTCTTCCCAAACTATTCACGCTACGTTTTTCCCACAAAGCCAGTCGATCACCACTGAACAACGCGCTCGATCTAGCGCGCGCTGCATAATATTGCCAATTTAGATAATGTATACCGATCGTAAATTAATTGTGCGGAATGGCAAGCTCAAGCCTCAAGGCATCTAATTTGATATTAAAATTTTCGTTTTGTTTTATCATCACTAAAGCAATACCATTACCATCATCTTGGGTTTTTTAAAATCATGATCATGATCTTAGAAGAAGAAGAAGAATAGAAAAATTTCATAGCGGCCATCGGCCGAATTGCATGCGAATCATTTTTTTTTTTTTTTTTTTTTTTTACAAAATTTTACCTAATTTTCAGCCTTCCAAAGAAGAAGAAGAAGAAGAAGAAGAAGAAGAAGAAGAAGAAGAAGAAGAAGAAGAAGAAGAAGAAGAAGAAGAAGAAGAAGAAGAAGAAGAAGAAGAAGAAGAAGAAGAAGAAGAAGAAGAAGAAGAAGAAGAAGAAGAAGAAGAAGAAGAAGAAGAAGAAGAAGAAGAAGAAGAAGAAGAAGAGGAGAAGGAGGGAGTCAGGGAAAGGAGAAGGAGGACTGGGAGGAGGAAGTGGTAAACATTTTTTAAAAAAACCTAATTCTCAGCCTCCTATAAAGTTCTAGTCAGCGGGAGGCACCCTATGTCGCTAACTCGCCAAAAACAAACCCAAACAAAGTCATTCCAACTTAATTTTAAACATCAAAAGAACGTGGACGAGCAGTGGCGGCACCAGGATTGTTAAAGTGGGGGGGCAAATGGAGGGCAAAAGAAAATGTTGGGGGGGGCAAGGGGTAGTCAATTTTTTTTTTGCGTGTATGGAAAAATCGAGCATGAGGCGCGAGTTTTAGTCGCTTACACACATTTTAATATGAATTTTGTGAGCAAGCGAACAAAAAATTACCACTTTTTTTGTTTTTAATTTCATTTTCAAATAAATATTCTGAAATATGACAAGCGAGCGAAGCGAGCGAGCCAAAAATGGCTACTTTTCTTGTTTTTAATCGTATTTTAGAAAAGAAATTTTAAAATATGACGAGCGAGCGAGCCAAAAATAACCACTTTTTTTGGTTTTTAATTTCATTTTCGAATAAATATTCTGAAATATGACGAGCGAAGCGAGCGAGCCGAAAATGGCTACTTTTCTTGTTTTTAATCATATTTTAGAAAAGAAATTTTAAAATATGACGAGCGAGCGAAGCGAGCGAGCCAAAAATAACCACTTTTTTGGTTTCCAATCGAAGTTTTGAAGAGCGGAAAATGGTATTTTAGAGCACTTCAGAGTTTGAATATGATGCTTATGACAACATCTACTTATTTACAAATTACTGTATAATTTTTCTTTTCAGTCCTCAAAATTTCTGGGGGGGCAACTGGGGGGGGGGGGGCAAAGCTTCTGAGTGGGGGGGGGGGCAAATGCCCCCCCATGCCCCCCCTTGGTGCCGCCACTGTGGATGAGGTTGTACTGTAAACCTCATCCAGTCAGTACCATGCAAACCTCCACCTGCAAGATCACATTCCATGTAGTTAAAAGTAATCTTGCAATTTCTTCATATTTTCGAGCTATTTCAAGACAGAATTCATATAATCAATCAAATCATAAGATGTGTTAATGATCACTAACATGGGCGTCAGTCGGGGCGGGGGAGGAGGTCACGTCAGTGACGCCACCCCCAACTTTTTAGGGGTGAGGACACAATGGTAAAAAAAAAAATCTGAAAAACCTATTGTTGGGTTGGGCCCCAAAAATTTTAGATAAAGAGTCACCTGAGAAATATTTTTTCATCAGACCCCCCCCAAAAAAAAAGTTTAAGCCAAGGAATTCCCCCCTTTTTTGCTTAGCATCAAACTTTTGGTATATGTCAACCCCTCAAAAAAAAAAAAAAAAAAAAAAAATGTCCCCGCTGGCGTAATGATGGGGGGGGGGGGGGGCATGGGGACAATTGCACCCAAATAAAATTCAAACGTGGCCCTAATTTACAAAATTAATGTTGCTGAAATGACATGATTTTCTGGGTTTTTCCTCACTTTTTTGTAACTTATAATTTTTTTTCTGCCCCGGCCTCAAAAGTTTTTGCTCATTACGCCACGTGAAGCCCCTCCCCCCCCCAAAAAAAAATAGTAAGTTGAGGGCCTTTTCGGGGTTGTTTTTGCTTATCAGAGAATTTTTGGACAGTATCCCCACCAAAAAAAAAAATATGAAACGAACTGACACCCATGATCACTGAACAAAATTTTCAAAAAGAAAGTAATTACAATTACACTTTGAACTAGGCCTACATGTGTGCTTCGCGATCGTGTATTATTCGTCAAATTGGCCATAATGAAGACAGCTAGCAAAACTATAGTCTTGCTATGTTTCACTCCATTGCATATTTCGTTGTGTGTGTTGTATTTTGCTGTATCACGTTATGGCTGCTACAAATCTTGAAGATAAGTCGATTTGGGAAGATGGAGAGGTAAATTGGTATCCAATACTATATTTTAATGTTGCCAATAATATGTAGTTCATAATGTTTTCATATTTCATTATTTTTGGTGAACTTGTGTAGTGTTAAGGCCGGCCAACTTTTGTTCGCCGATATAGGCGATACGGCAGTCTGTGCCAGTGACAGTGTCACTCACCCAGCGCCGAGCGCCTCTTGCTGCTGTTTGGTCAGGCCTGTGCTGTGGCTGTGCCTATGTCAGTATGTGCATGCCCGCGAATTCGCTAAGGCTGACCAGCTTGTGCTGCGGGATGGCTGCGCCTGCGATGCGATGAGCGCAGCACGGCTCTCTCCTTTGTCTTTGATAGGTGACTTCAATTTCTTTGATCTTTTTCTTTGTGATTTTTATATCCTAACAGTAACATGCCTAAAGACATGAAAGACTTTAGTTTTGGCAAACCCGGAAAATAGGGGACCAGAACGTGCGCGCATGCCATTCGTACAGTGCAGAGATCGGCAGAGACAGCTGAGAGTCAGGGTATGTGACAAGTCCACAATCGAGTTCAAAATGACTTTAAAATATGTTTTAATCAGGTAATTATGTTCTAGTATATTTATTATTACAATTTACATTGTCCTCTCGGCTTTCAGATATTTGGTTATGTGATGAAAATCATTTTGATTTTGGCCAGACACGCCAGAAATGTTCTCAAACTCACAAATGTGTCATCGCTGAATCTTGTGCAGATCGTCCCCGATGGCGTCGCTGCTACCACTGGGCAGCATTTGCTTGCACACAAATGAATATGCGCACGCATTCCTGTCCGCTATTCTCAGGGTTTGCCAGACTTTCATTAATCTGTTTCTTTAACAAACAGTAACAATAACATGTGTAATGTTTTTATCCCTCAAACTTTTGGCTAGCCCAACCAGCATGACCAGGACAGGGTTGGTATTCTGAAATTTGTGAAAATTGAAAAAACTTTGATTCTCTCTGATAGTCTGAATCTCTGAAGGGGAATCCGGACATCGCTGAAACACAGGACTAGTGTCCAGAGCTGGTCAAGGCTGCTTTGCAGCGTGCAATTCTATTTAAAGTCCTTTTCAAGTTGATTGTTAAAAGATTTCAATGTGGTTACATTTCTAGTTTTACTTAAATTATCTTTTTTATTATTTTAATTGTAATAGCAATCAGAAATAGTGCCACCATTGGCTCACACCGTGCACTTTTGACTTGCATGCTGGTCCATGGCATGGGCACAATTTTGTGCTGTTCAAACCAATCAACAGTTTGCCTTTAAAATTTGTTATGACAGCCTGGCCCAGTCATGCCATGCGATGGCATCTGACAAGGACCCATACTACTAGACTTTCATACATGTAATTGAGACACCCCTAAAAACAATCTACAAATTTTAAAGAAATTTTATGTTACACTAACAGACTCACATAAAATTGATTGCTTGGATTGAGATGTTTAAGTGCAATCCCCAGCAGTGTCCAGAGGGCAAAATTTGGACTTTTGACTGTGAAAACCTCTGAACTAATTCAAAATGACCCAGAAGGCAGAAGGTAATTGCTGCACTTTTTTAGGCAGTGCGCGGTGTGACCTTTCTTGTCCGTAAGTGTGTCAAATTTTGTGAAATGTCTCTGTTTATGTTAATTTTCACTTAGGACTCCGTTGGTGAGGAGGTCTTACGAATGTCAACAGATGAAATCATTGGAAGAACAAGACTCCTGGACAATGAAGTCAAGGTGAATGAGTTAACCCATAGCAGTACAGTGTCTCCGTTTAGTGACACTTTTAGGCAATTCCACAGTGACGGAATTACAAATCAGCGATTTTGAGCTCACATTTTCAGAGTTTATGTGCTTATGTTGTACTCTACCCTCTCTCCCTTCTCACCATCTAGTACTCTCCGAATATGCCCTTTCTTTCACCTGAACTCTTACATTCCCAAAATTTTCTACTTTGATTCATGATGTTATGTATGGTATAACGGAATCACCAGAAAATGATGTCACTGTCTAATAACAAAAATGTCATGTAAAATCATATATTTTAACAATACTGACAAAGATGGTGGAATTCTTTTTTTGTTATTTTAAAGCTTCTTTTAATTCAGACATTGGCTATTCATGACTATCAAAATGATTTTTTTAGTATAAATCTGAAGAAAGCCGATTGTGCTTCCCAGGTGGAATTGCCCTTTTGCGGTTTCTCTTGATCCAGAATGCTAGGAATTGCACATTATACATGAGCGGAAAGAGAAAAATTCTCTGAACCTTTGGGTCTATGTTCAATGAAATATGTTACCATTCTCAAATAAGAGCAATATTATATGATTATTTACAATTTACAATCATAATGATTGTAAATAATCATTTAACTCTCAAAATTGGCAATACTCAGAAATCTGTGATCACTATATTTATATGCAAATTGGCAATTTGTTTATTAAATTGTGCAATTTACTTGAAAGGCATACAGATAAACGTGATCTATAGTTTCTCTCTGTAAGACCTGGGTCCTGTTTCATAAAACTTCTTATCAGTCACAACTGCCACATTTCTGTCACAAATTTGCTCTTGGCCAATCAGACGCAAGGATTTCAGTAGCTTATAACAGTTATTGCAACTTGTTATTGATAACAAGTTTTATGAAATGGGGGCCAGATGATGTATCTGTATATTTTCTTCACACAGATTATGAAGAGTGAGATTATGAGAATACAACATGAGCTACAGGCACAAAAAGAGAAGATCAAAGAGAACGAAGAAAAGATTAAAGTCAACAAGACCCTGCCATACTTAGTTTCCAATGTTATTGAGGTAACTACATGTCCAGGGGGGTGTTTCACAAAGAGTTAAGCTGGACTTAGAGACATGCATTAGCACCAATGTGCAATGCGTAATGCGTAATCTCATGGATAGACTTCCAATAATGTGCGTCCCCTGACCATGATCTGACCAATGCAGTGATGCGTAATTACAGCACTCAACTACATGTAGTCCAACTTAACTTTTTTTGAAACACCCACCAAGCCATCTTGGTACTTCTTCTTGCATTCATACGTCATGATAATGTCAATTGGGAATTGATTTCACTTGCTTAGGCTGCAAAGAGGTGCTTTAGAAGAGTTGTAACTGTGTTGACTATATACATGTATAAGTACTCAACAAATCTGTATTCCTATAACTGCATTAAGAAAAGCTTAGCGTAATTTTTTAAATGAAGTTTCGTTTTGATTTGATGGGTCTTGTGACAAAAAGTGAAGCTATGGCCCAAACACGTTTGTATGCAAGCTCTGAGCTTTTGTAAAAACTGTCCCCCAAATTCATAAAGTGATGGACTTAACAGACCTGACTTAATAGTTTAGGAAGTTGGCAAAACTTGGATTCTAGTGCTTTGGTTGTATGGACTAAAAGAACCGATATGATTTTGGTGAAAATTTCCAAATGCAGCTTCTTGACGTCCAACCAGATGAAGATGAGGAGACAGAAGGAGCAAACGTCGACCTTGACTCACAGAGAAAAGGAAAATGTGCAGTCATCAAAACATCAACAAGACAGGTAAAGAAAAATGGTTTAAAGGATTTAAAAGGAGATGGATGAGAAAGAGAGAAGGGGGAGGGGGAGGCGGGAGATGAAGAGGGGGGGGGGGGAGAGTGAAGAGGGAGGCCAACAGAGAATTTAAGCATTTCACAATGCATGAGAGACCTATGAGAGACCTATTTTTCCTCTGGCAGGTTGACAACTATTTCCAAGATAGGAAACGCCGTGAGTGAGAGTCGACCAATTGAAGAAATGTTTAACTGACCGAGTGATCCCAAGCGCAGGGTAAAGAAGCATGAGTTAGTAGAACTAGCGGCGAGAGCCCAGGGAAAATATGAAGGGTTAGAAGTCTGTTATCATTTAGAATAGGAGCGGGAAAGGTACTATTGTCAACCCATCTCCCAGAATTAACCCCCTAGAGTGACTGTCGCAACTGATCTAATGAGAGTGCAAGAATTGTGAAACACAAGAATTTGAGAGAGAAAGGCGGTTGGGCAGGGAGGGTAGGTAGGGAGGCAGGCAGGTAGGGGGGGGGGGGGCAGGAAGAGAGATTGAAAGAGAGAGATAGAAAAGGAAAGACACCCCCCCCCCAACAAATCGTGTTGATGAAGAACAAGATGAAGTGAGATAATACACATATGGATAAGAGAAAGAGGGAGAGAGAGGGGGGGGGGGGGGCAAAGAAGTACTTACTTAATACCGTGTTTTATGTTGTATTGTCATCCATCACAGAAATACTTCTTTCCAGTAATTGGTCTGATACGATAGAAAAGCTCTCATTCCATTGATAAGATATATACCGTATATACATTCATCAATCAATAATGAATATCCCTTCAACCCTTACACCGCTGCAAGTGGTTTCATTCCAAAACACAAAGGTAACTCATTATCTGTATTCACAAGCATTTCTAACCAAATGATATTTATTTTTGCTTCTGTTTCTCACAGACATACTTCTTACCTGTGATTGGCCTCGTAGATGCAGAGAAGCTACATCCTGGTGATCTAGTCGGTGTCAACAAAGATTCTTATCTTATCCTAGAGACGCTTCCTCAAGAGTAAGAGAGTAACAATTGATTTTTTTCTGGTGAAATCTGACTTTAGTCCTTTTCACTGCAGAAAGCCTAAGGAAGTTGCAAAACAGTTTCTGCTATGCCAGTTTTGATTCATGTTATTGTGTTGCATGAAGCTTTGATGAATCTGAACTATTTGCAAAATCTGCCAAGGTTTCATGCACACGAAAATGTCTGTTTTTACTGTAAGAGAATTAGCGTTTTAGAATATTATTTGCTGAAAAGAGTGCAGTGGTATGTTATGAGCTTTCTTATGAGAATATGGTAGCAAATATAGCCATGTTGTGCGTGAGAAATAATGAATATTCAACAGTACAGTTTGACAAGGATTTTATGTAAAAAGCTTGTCCCCGGAATTACAGGAAAAATTATCGATGAGCTCGTGATGTGATCAACCCTTTGCAAATATGACCAGCGAATTATCACACTCATTTTGTTAAGTTAACTGGCTGCCTGGATACACACAACTATTACAATGAATACCATGTGACCATTGATGATTTCTACATCTATATTTCTACCAAGCTTTGCACTTATTCACAATAGAATTTAACTGTATCAATAGAAACAGTAACAGATATTAATTTATTCTGTAATCAAAGATTTGATAGGGAGGGGTACTGTAAACGTGGAATATTTAGCGGTGTGGAAATTTTTGTGCATTTCGCATGGCACGCCACTTGTGCAAAAATAAAACTGTGCAAGATATTTTGTTTATTTTGCACAGAAATGCAGTTATCCTAATTGTCTGCGAAAATCAAAAATGTAAAATTGTGTCAAACTCGGCTGAGCACGAAAAAGTTAATTGCATGAAAATTCTATATGTAGAATAAAAGATATTTTTACTCCATTATTTCTCGGTCAGGTTTGACTCCCGAGTGAAAGCGATGGAAGTTGATGAGAGACCGACAGAACAGTACAGTGATATTGGTGGGCTTGACAAACAGATTCAAGAGGCAAGTATTTTCATACTTTATCTTTGCACTGCATCTCTTAATGTGGTCCAGTAATCTGTGTAGCTAATGTATGATTTTTGTCTAGTGAAAACTTTGCTGAAATATATGGTTTGCACGATTCCAGATTAGGAGCAAAAGAAGAAGAAGATGAAGGAGAAATTAGAAATAATTGCTAAATCAATACATCTGGACTTACTCTGGATTTGAGATGAGAACATTTCACGTCCGATCTTGGATGCTTCTTCAGCTCGTCTGATATGGTGGCAGAAAAACGTTGTTGCCAGTTGGTGCAGACACACTGTTAGTGTTATTATTCTGAATCAGACGCTAAAGTCCAGTTATTTATTTATTTGTGATTTGAACTTTACCTGGATGAATCAAAGCTTATACCAATTGAAGAAGAAGGGAGAAGAAGAAGAAAAAGAAGAAGAAGAAGAAGGAAACGAAAAAGAAGAAGAACAGATTAGGGATTTTTTTACCTCTATTTTGCCAACCTAGCTAACAGAAGTTCCATGATTTATAAATTTCATTACTGTATCTTTGTCGTAATCATTAACAGTTAATAGAGGCTGTGGTTTTACCCATGACGCACAAAGAGAGGTTTGTTAACATAGGCATCCAGCCTCCGAAGGGTGTTCTACTCTACGGACCACCAGGCACGGGCAAGACTCTACTAGCCAGGGCTTGTGCTGCTCAGACGAAGGTATATACAGTCAAACCCGGAGGGTGTTTCAAAAAGCTGTTCGTAAAGTTACGCATGACTTTACGAACGACTTTAATATGAAGGCCTCCCGGTTTTTTCTAACATTTTAACAAATTGTGATTGTGACTGCATTTCTCGTAGTCTCAATTAAACTGTGGCAAAAAATATACTTTGCATTAAAAAAATGTTTGTAAACAATAGTAACGTTAATCAAGGTCTGCGAATTTTGCTTTTTGCTGATGAAATTTAATCCCATTTGGCTTGCCATATTCAAGTCGTTTGTGAAGTCGTTAGTGAATTCATTCGTAACTTTACGAACAGCCTTACGAAACACCCCTGCTTTGGTGATCATCTGTATAGAAAGACTACATGTCTATAGAGACGATGTTTGCTATAGTCTTCATTATTCTTAAAATGTACCAATTACATAAGACTTATTACTCTGTAGGTAAAGCTTGTAAGCTTAATATACTGTATTCAAAATATGAGCTTCATATATTCTATAAAAAATATAATGCGAGTATGATGTGCTTTCAGATAACATTAAAGCGATTAGTGGAGTAGACTTGTCGATGTACGTGTTCATGCGGGCATGATTATTGATGAACATTTTTTCAACAGACACCCATCTCTCTTTAAGCTTTAAATACTTGCTAAAACTGTTTCTATTTCTGTCATATGCAGTCCACCTTCCTGAAGTTAGCTGGTCCTCAGCTTGTCCAGATGTTCATCGGCGATGGAGCCAAGCTTGTCAGGGATGCCTTCGCTCTCGCCAAGGAGAAACTCCCAGCTATCATCTTCATCGACGAGCTGGATGCTATCGGTACCAAGAGGTTTGACAGTGAGAAAGCAGGAGACAGGGAAGTTCAACGAACTATGCTAGAGCTACTCAATCAACTGGACGGGTTCAGTTCATCAGAAGAAATCAAGGTATCTATCTCTGTTTGTTTTACTTTGATCATCCTCTCTCACTCTATCCCAGTTTTTATCTTCTGCCCAAAGTCGTTCCTCTTGTTTTATCAAAATATAACTGTATTTTCCATAGTCGTAATTAAATTGTCGGCAAAAATTATACTCCACATTAAAAATGTTTTGTTAATATGAACTTGGACTTAAGGTGGTTCAAGAAGCAGGCCGCAGTTAGGTAAATCCTTGTGCATACAGGGATGGTTCTCTTGTGACTATTGCTCCCATGGAAAATCTGCATGTTAAGCCAAACATAAAGCCTAATCTCAGACCTGAACTGAGCTTAATTCTTATCCTCACATTATTCTGAACCAAAACCACTATCACAACCCTAACCGTAACCCTATGTCTTCGGAGAGATTAAGATAGGAGCAACTGTTGCTGGAGCAAATGTCGTGTCACCACAGGGACAACTATTTGCATCACCCTCAGTTGTCTTTACGTACAAGTGCGACTGTAACCATCTTTTATTTTATTCTCTATTTCCAAAAGGTCATTGCAGCTACGAATCGTGTTGATATCCTGGACCCTGCTCTCTTGAGATCAGGAAGGTTGGACAGGAAGATTGAGTTCCCTACCCCCAACGAGGAGGCCAGGGCTCGTATCATGCAGATACATTCCAGAAAGATGAACGTTGGGTGAGTGTCGTTGACCAATCTGCAGTGACAAAGTGAAGCAACTCTGTAGATGAGTTTCCAAGTAAATGAAAAAAAAAAATCATGTCACTGTTTATTGTGGAAACCTGTGGAGTTGATTGTTTGATATGTCTATATTTTGGAAATTGTGGGTTATGTGACCTTAATTTCTACATCATCATGTAAAGCATACAAAAAAGGACTCAAAATCAAGAGAAAGTATATTTTGAAAGCAAATCAGTAACTTCCTTTTGGCATTAGATCCTTTCGTTGGCAATGCGATGGAAGTTCAAAATCACTTCTTTTCCCTGCAACTTTTGAACTTTGCAACAATGACCAGTGATGTGACATTTGCAACACTCCTGGACGTCAACATGCTTCTAAATGTCAACATGTCCCCTATTTCTCTGAAAATTTGAGTGTCATTCCGATCTGTCCATCTAGCTAGCTAGCGTGGATTAGTATATATAGCTAGCTAGCTAGCTAGGGGACATGTTGGCGTTTAGCGCTTGTTGACATTCAGGAGTATCACAGATGTATGCTGTTATAAAATGGGGTCTAGAATCTAAGCATTCTCATCGGTTAATTGACTCCAAGTGGGCATGCATTTATCTTTAGCACCGTAGAGGTAAATTGTGGTGCAGTGCTCTCTCGCCATCTCGTTTGTTACTTGAAGAAAAATATACTCACATGTGACTATTGTAGCACAAGTCACTAAAGGAATTTAAGTATTATCTTCTACAGATCCAACCATCATATGGCTTGTATGTGATTACATAGTAACTATGAGTTGTTGAGTATTACATGAAAAATATTTGTTGTTTTTCATCCAGGGCTGATGTGAACTTTGAGGAGTTGGCACGTTGTACAGATGATTTCAATGGAGCTCAGTGTAAAGCAGTTTGCGTAGAAGCAGTAAGTTTTATTTTTATTTATCTGTTTATTAGGGTGGATAGTCCTTTCAACAGAAGATAATTTTCAAAGAGAAAACTGCATACAAAGGAGATCGGAGTTAATAAGGGAGATTGTAGTTTAAGACTCCCATCTTCCTGGTTTAATGTCACATGAATTAACATCTGATCATAGCAGTTTGATAAGGGAGATCAGAGTAAATAAGGGAAAGACGAGTTTAAAACTCCCATCTTCCTGGTTTAGTGTCACATGAATTAACATCTGATCGTAGCAGTTTGATAAGGGAGATCGGAGTTAATAAGGGAAAGACGAGTTTAAAACTCCCATCTTCCTGGTTTAATGTCACATGAATTAACATCTGATCGTAGCAGTTTAATAAGGGAGATCGGAGTTAATAAGGGAGAGGCTGTAGTATATATTTTGTACTAAAATCAGAATTTGCCCTTTCCTGTAAGTACCTTGTCCGTTAGTGCTGTAATTGAAATGTGTATACATTCCAGATAGCACATATTGTAGGTCATTAAAAAAACCCAAAAAAAGATTCGATTGAGTTCGTAGTCTTTAAAATACAATATTTTATTCATCTTGGGTGCTAAAAGAAGCAGAAGAAAATGAACAGATTAGCCAGTTTCAAAATTCCAGTTAAATAATTTATTGTTTTGGCAACTTTTATCAAACTTCTAAATTGTTTCCCGATTTTTGTACTTTGCATCAGAGCAACTGAATATGATTTTTCTGTCGCCCTTTCTTCAGTAGATTGTTTCTCTCTGTTCCCTCTCTTCAGGGTATGATCGCGTTGCGTCGGGGAGCCACGGAACTGATGCATGAAGACTATATGGATGGTATCCTTGAAGTGCAAGCCAAGAAGAAAGCAAATCTCAACTATTACGCTTAAAATGAAATTATTTATGTCTTTGCACACCATGTGAATTAACATAGGTAAACATGTCCTTCATTTGAAAGCCTTGTTCATTGCTAAAACATCTAGTAGCCCATTCATATATCCAGTGGCAAACCCCTGGAAAACCCTCATGTTTTAAAAAAAAAATTCTGTGCCACTTATGATATGATATACCATTAACATGTCAGTAATGGGGCCGTTTTAATAATAGTGATGTCATATAACTTTATGAGAATTTGGTTGGTCCGCTCTTTGACTGGGTTTGAAATTTTTTGGTTCCCTCTTATATACCGTTCATTCACACTCACACACAAAAAAAAGAATAGGGGTTTATCGCAGGAGTTAGCCGCTTCATGTGTGAACAGGCCTCAGGAGCAAGTGTAAGGCTTGTTCAGATATGCAACGGTTATCCGGGTCAAAAAACAGTGGTAACATGAATAGCAAGTAGGGAATGGTGACGCAACAAAGGACCGGGGGGGGGGGGATGTTCACAAAACTGTGCGTTGGCATGAATTTAAGATGATGTTACAATGAACAGCCAAATGGGATGACCAAAGATGTTCCTCTTGGTTTAACAAAGTGTGACTGCATTTTTTCCATAATCTCAATTAAATAGTTGGCAAAAAGCAATATTTCACATTAAAAATGCTATGTTCATAATGATATAGTAAGTGGTAATCTAAATAGATATTTCAAGATACTTCAACTTTAGCTTACACGATTACTATCATTACATACGACTGAGAATTCCATTTGGCTTTCCATATTCAAGCCATTCTTAAAGTCATGCATAACTTTGGGCATAGCTTTGTGAAACACCCCCGGAACGTATCTATTCCTATTCAGTGGGTGTATACACCTAAATGAAGTCCAGAATAACTCACTTGCGTCCTTTCCCAAACTGAACATGAAAATATTGCTAGCCTGCCCTCCTCCCCCCCCCCTAAAAATAAAAGGTGCCCCTAATTGAAGAATGGGGCATGGCCACACTACCATGCTGTTGATGTTAATTTCTGGACTTCTCCTGGTTGCTTTTGTGCTGGTGCATTGCTTCAAGGTGGGGGGTTTTGGAGCAGACCCCCTCCCCTTCTTCAAAATGACATTGCTTGATACTATGATTGGGCTGTTTCCCCAAGTAGAAATTTTCCACTATACCACCTAGAAATATTTATTGTTTCATTCCCTGAGGCTTAGGGCTTAATACTGGCAACCACCTGTATTTGGGAGGCAGTTGCTTAATTTCTTACCTGCTTTGAATGAAAATTATAGTATGTAGACTTTGGGGAATTAATTACATATTTACTGTCTCTATGATAAAAGACCCTGAAAGTGAAGTTGGTCCAAAAAGTTCTTCTTGAAGTCGGAAATAATATCAATTATGAAGATTTACTTTGACAAAATGATTGTAGAGTTTGATCTGTAAGAATATTTGTTTCTAGTATTGACAAGAACTTGTATGTATGTTTATCTTGGTTTAACCAAGATAATAAAATGACATTGTTAAATATATGTTGAATGTGAGGACATCGTTTCTTCTCTTTTTTTTGCACGCACAGGGGAAGATCGATGGGAGAGAGAGAGAGAGGGAAGAGAGAGAGAGAGAGAGGGAAGAGAGAGAGAGAGAGAGAGGGGGGAGGAGAGAGAGGAGAGAGAGGAGAGAGAGAGAGGGGGGGGGGGGAGAGGAGGGGGGGGGGGAGAGGGGGAAGAGAGAGCATGAGAGAGAGAGGGGAAGAAAGGGAGAGATGATGAAAGAGGGAGATTAAGAATTCATTAACAACATATTACCTCGAGTGACAATTAGTCAATTTCAAATTTTCTATAGTATCTCAAATCTGAATTTTAAACCCTTATTCTATTCCATTACTCAATTATATTATTTCATGTACTTCACAGGGATCGAATTCTCTCCCTTCCCCTCTCTCTGAAATGTACCGTCTTAGCTCACGTACTGCACACTCATCAACATCTTCCTTTCTCTCTCTCTCTCTCCAATCTCAATGACATACACTCCACATAATTTCATGTATTTGTACCGGAATGAATTCTCTCTCTCTTTCTTTCCTCTCTCCTTTCCTCCCCCATGGAAACATATCCAATCTTTAATCTGCCCTACTTTGCCAAAAGGAAGCAAACGACAAAAGTGACATTTTCCGTGAAAGAGCAAAATATGTCGGTCATATGTCATCAATGGAATATTATCATGTCTTGCCCAACATATCTCGCTGCAAGACAATGTTTATGTATAAAATTTGGCCTTGAAGAATAGCATAATTAGATGAAATATGGAAACATTAATAGCTCAGATTTAGTTGGTATGTCACTTGCTTTCTTTTGTCAAAGTAGGTCAGCATTTATTCCGAACTCTTCAATTGTTTCCCTCTCTACTTTCCTCTTACCCTGAAATATAACAACTGTACTCCTCAATGTCTCCTCTCTCTCCCATCTCTCTGACATACACTCGAGCAAGACTCTACATACCTTCATTTTTTTTTAGCCCCCCCTCGACATTTTTTGCGACATATCCGTCACGTGAAAAGCTCACGCCGCAACATTTCGTGACTTTTTTCTTTCAAGTCTCGCGCAACTTTTGAGACCAATTTCGGGACGCCCAGGTATGTGGTTCCGAAGTTATGCAACATTTTGCCCAAATAACCAAATAAGCCCCCCCCCCCCCCCACCCCCTCCGGCTATGCAATTTCAAAATAGCACGGGCTGTATAGGGTTAAAACATACGTAAATGGAGCCTGTAGGGATAACTCCATATAACAAATAAGAACACAATACTCATATGTCTTTACACTGGATGGTGTGGTTTATTGTGTGCTTTAAACCATGTAAGAATCAGTCGCTGAAACGGTCTTAATGCTCCTGTCAAACCGATCGCATACAAATCCTTTTAATGCCTTGAGAGATGTGTAGTAATCCGTGTAGTTTTGTGTGTAGTTTTGTATTCAATAAAGTCTTCCCAAAAAGTGTCTGTATATATGAAGTGTCTTTTGGGTCACATGATCACTCGTTCTCCTCGCTGCGGAGCCTGGCGTTGCCGTTGGTCACCTTGATGGCCAGCTGCTGGGCACGCTCCACGATGGACTTGCGCTTGCGAGAGGACACTCCGTGGGCGATCTCGGCAGCAAACTTCCTGTTGCTCATCATGAGGACTTCAAGCTCCTGCGGTAAGAAAGCAGAAAGATTATCTGTTATGGGTCAAATTTACCAAAGTCATCTATCACCAATATTTATACTATCAGTCATACCAACAACAAAGTACTACAGAATTTCAATGTCATGAAACTGTTTCATGAAAATATCATTATAAAAATGTGCTTCTGCCAGTCCATCTTTTACAGATGCATATTTTTTTCTCAGTATTTATGTAACATGGTTTCCATATTACATGTCGGTAATTTTCCTAGTCCAAAGAAGTTTGTAATGATGGGGTTATCTATTCAGTTGACAGTATAACCTTATTTTTCACCTTTCTACATTCAACACTATAATCATAACTAAAGCTTTTATTGCTTCTGCACCATGGTAATCATTTTACAGGGTTCATACACTTATACATTTTCAAAATTCCATGACTTTCCATGACTTTCCAGGGCAGAAAAAAACAAATTTCCATGACTCATCGATCGCAAGTGATGCAAAACTTACATAAAAAGCGTGCTGATTAAAAGAGTTTCAATGCTGATCTGAGTGCCATGAATGCAGGGCTGGCTGGAGCACGAACTTATTAACATGAAAAATATCTTAAATAATTTTCCATGACTTTCCAGAAGAAATTGACAAATTCCCTGACTTTCCCTGAATTTTTGCTTCAGGAAAATAGAATTTCCAATTCCCTGACTTTCCAGAAATTCCCTGACCCGTATGAACCTTGTTTTATCAAGTATATGTCTGTCACATGTATCTTTTTATGAAGAATCAACGTGCCAAAATCTGATGACTATTGTTTGAATTATTAGTCTGTGTTTTCGCTTCCTTTTCTTGTGAGTTTGTTTGGAATTCTTGATTCACCCTGGAGGCACACACCTTAACGTTGTGGACGAGAAACTTGCGGAAGCCAGTGGGCAGCATGTGCTTGGTCTTCTTGGCGCTACCGTAACCGATGTTGGGCATACGAAGCTGACCCTTGAATCGCCTCCTCACACGGTTGTCAATACCCTTGGGACGACGCCAGCTGGGCTGGAGAGGGAAGCAAGAAAGACAAACGACGCTTGACACAGCTTTCAGTGAGAGTAAAGGGGTGTTCAGATATGAGGCGACACGGTAGCGCCACAAAATTTAGTGTTCAGATATGGTGCAACATTGTGACGTCACTTATCATACAGACCTGCCAACCCCAACTGGAAAAAAATCCTATTCTGTACTTCCTTTTATCCTATTTTCATGCCAAAAATCCTATTTTTGCATGAAAATTTAAAAAATACAACAATGTGATTCCCCTTTCACTCTCTATGATATCCTAAAGAAAATACAATATTTATAATATATGTATGACTTACTTAATTATTTTGATCCTAACTCTTCTACATTGTACTTCTTTTATTGAAAATGATCTACAGTACAAAATACACAGGTAGAGCATTGGGATAAACTTAAATGTTGATAAAATAACATGAAAATAAGATAAAATAAAGGTAATAAAGAATCAATGTCAGAACTTTCAAAAATCCTATTTTCATGGGAAAAATCCTATTGTCATATTCTCTCCAAAAAATCCTACTAAATAGGATAAAATCCTACTACTTGGCAGCTCTGATTATACATGAACGCGCATTAATGCATCAACTCTCAAATAAAAGAGAACTTTGTCAAAACTTTCGCAGACAATCTCACGACAACATATTCTGCCCTAACTCTTTAGGAATTTGATTGGTGTGCATTTTTTTGCAGCCAACTATCCCCTCTCCCCCACCACCCCATTTTGTTTCTTTAGTGGTTTGCCTGCTGCATAGCTGAATGAGCTTCAGATAGAAATACAGTTAAATTAAAAATGACTAAGTTTTGTTGTCAGATCTTAAATCCACTCACTCATTATCTGGGTCAGTGGTAGTTATAACCTGACTGAGTTTTCTCTAGCACCGACTACAAGCCCACAGAGTACGACACAACTCGGTGGGTCTGCTCAATTTGGTGCAAACACAACAAACCAGGCCTATTCTGAAGAAAATCATTGTGACTTTATACACCGTTTAAAAAGAAATCTGAACATGAAGGAGAATTTGGTACAATGCCTGACCTTTGAAATTCTTCTAAACACTAGTTCACAACTCATACTTCTCGCCAGGACCTTTATACATGGTGGGGCCACCATATGTAAATTTAAAGAACACTTTTGCCACCATGGGTAAGGGGAAATAACAACATATGTAAACATAAGCATGAAAGTGCAGCCAATGGCACTTTTTGTATCAGTCATAGATGTACAAATCATGTACCCGTGATGAACAAAAGCTACCCAACCAAAACAAGGCCACGCGTTTGGTTATGTGCACCATGCGTTAATTTTTCCTCCTTGCCGAGCGTTTCGCTTCCTGGTGAGAAGCTTGATAATGTAGAGTCTAGATCTATGTCTATGAAGAAATCTTAGATTCTGGGTTAGCCTACCCTAACTCTCAAGTAGCGATCGCTTTGATGACGGGTGAAGTGTTTGAGCTTCTTCTTGACGATGGTTGGTTTGACGAGAGGCCTCACTGACGGAGCCATGATGGTTCTGGTCGCTTATCCTCCAGTCTAGTGAGAGAGAGGAAAGAGAGAGAAAGAGAGAGAGAGAGAGAGAGAGAGAGAGAGAGAGAGAGAAGGGAAGGGTGAAAAAGTGAAAGTATGAAATCATTACTCACTCATCATTGCCAGAGCAGAGTTGGCATAATCATGCTTTCTAGCATAACTTTTGACCCTTGGCTTTAGAAGCTGGCATTTGCATTTATTTCCTGTTAGCATAATTTGTCACATTTTAGCTTATTCCAATTCTAGAGAAATGAATTTTCGTGAACAGACAACCCTGAGGAATTTTTTAGCCTGTTCGTAAATTTTGAGGCAAACATCCAAAAAATTTGAGCCTGAAGACGTTCTTACATTGTCAGCAAATTTTCCATAGAAAAGAAACACCGAAAGTTATTTTTTCTTTCCTCTCCATTTAAACAAATAATCCAACGAAAATTTAGCACCAATTTTAGTCAGTGACTATAGCATCCTAGCATATTTAATTTTCATTTTCAAATTCTGGGGGAAGGTGATGCCATTCATCCTTTTCGCTCCCGCCACCCCCTTCTTTTTTCAATGTTTTGATCCTAACCCTATGTCTAGAGTACAAAGAGGAACTCTTGCCATTTTTTTTTTCCCTTTCAAATTTTTGTTTTAGTATGGGTCATCATGTCATGTCATGACATTGCCATCATTGGTACTTGGTAGATAACCTCCAAAATACCCCATATGAAGTTTAAACTGGAGGTGACGGCGGAGGGTGGACTTAAATTGTGGAAAAGTGGTTAGAGTCTAGATCTAGATCTAAGCTAATCTAGGTTAATCAGAGACATGACAAGCTATTATTAATTGTCCAACTCCATCAGTGATCATGCAGTAATTAACTTGTTAGAGGCCATCTCCAAAACTGGAGCCTATCCCTGGCCATATCGTGGTTTAGGACACCACTCGTTATTTGACGCACGCACTTGTGAACAAAGAGATTGAAGGTGGAAATAGGAAACCAATAGGCCTAGTCGTGTGACTGAATAAAGCGCTGCTGTACAAAGTGAACGGTGGTTCCCTATTTCACGATAATGCCCTATCCCTCAACTGTCCAATGCAAAAAGAATACATCCGAATTCGCGGATTATGAATGATTCTTTGGACAAGGCCTATCACCAAGTAAAATTTACACACTGCCAAATCACAAGTCAACACTACAGGAGACGGGGTATGTGGGCCCACGTAAAGTTCACGCAAACTGAATCCTTCAAGCTCGTATCTTATGCCACAAAATTGTCATTTCCCATGCGATTTAACAACAAATTTTTCTGGTTCTAAGACTATTATAATTTATTCTATTAATTACGATTAATTTCTATCCCTGATTAGTGACATAAATATATATTTTGCCATTGATTCGAAGATTATGACAGATTCGGACCTACATAAACAAGAGCGACGTATTGAAAAGGACATTGAACGGTGAGGGCGCACAATATAATATGTTGGATCTCTGATCCATACAGAGTAGCCTTTGAAGGCCTTGACTACAAGCAGAGGCGTCGATCCTGGGGGGGGGGGGGGGGGGGGGGGGCAGTTGCCCCCCCCCCCCCCCCCCCCCCAAGAAAATTTCGGGGGGCAAAGATATCATTTTGCCCCCCCAATAATTTTCCAACAAAAAAAAAAAAAAAAAAGGAAAAAGAAAAAAGAAAGAGAAAAGAAAGGAAAAGGAAGAAAGGAAGTGAAATGAAAGCGTAAAACAAGAAAAAAGAAAGAAAATGGGAAACTGGGAAGCGCTCGCTCGCTTCGCTCGCTCGCATTTAAGTATCTTAACCAATGCCGATGATAATCACTATTCTTATGAAAGGAAATCGGTTTGCATCTTGTGTTTCTATCTAATGTTATACTATTCTTCTACTCATAGGAAGTAATATAACCAAACAAGATATCACTCCTAGAAATCGAGCGGCCAGTTGACCTAAAAATAGATAAACTTTCAGGAGACAACGGCCTGGATAAAAAGAAAAAAAAAACCGCAAAACAAAAACATATTTTTCGTTAGCTCGCTCGCTACTCTCGCTGGTAAAAGCTAGATACAAGATGATTTCGGGCAGCAAGTAGCTTATTATAGCAGCGAGATTCCAAAATATCATTATATTTAGGCAGCAAGGTTGTTGACAAAGATTTTGGGACGAATCCATATAATTTTGCCGGGAACGGTCGTTGACTTTGCTCGCTGTGGTAGAAACAGAATGGATTCGGACTGCAAGCGAGGTAGCTAAAACAGTGTCATATTCGGCACACAGGTGATCGGATGTATTATTTAGATATCATACAGGCATGACAGGTTTATAGTGTATTCTGATGATAATGATGATAATAATATTCCGTTCTTGTATAGCGCATATCACATTTTTGTGATATCACAAATTTGTTATTTTTTGCTCGCTCGCTTCGCTCGCTCGCAAAATTGAAAAAAAAAAAGAACAACCAAGCAGGATGGTTCACATAGCAAGT
>CM057168.1:20711462-20761462 GCA_029962745.1 Echinometra lucunter | reverse complement strand
TCGCTAAACCATCTAAGTTCATAGACATCCCATTGAAACGCGTGCTAATTCTACAACACGCGTTTCAATGGGATGTCCAAGAAGTTAGACTTATGACGGTTTCGTGAAACGCAGCCCTGAAAAACGGTTACAAATTGTCATGCGTCCACTTCTTGAGCCTGTACTCTGAAGATAATCAAACCTGTACTAAAAATACGTCTTAATAGATACTTTTGACTCATCTAAATTTTTTAAGTGTTGGACCAAAACACGTTACGTTGCACTGCAAAATCAATCTGATGATCATTTCTTTGATGGTCGTCGACGGTAATCAAGCTCGGTTGCTATGGGTGCGATGAAATTAACTACGAAACTTGCTCTTCTAGCCGCCCTTTGTCTTGGGCTTTCTGCGTGGATAATTAAAGGTGCGGTTCGTTTAGGAACAAGCAGCTACTATGGCATATTTCTTGGTAAGTTCAATTTTATTTGATTTTATTTGGTTTATAATGATCTTGTCTCCTGGGTTTTTAAGACCTTATTTTGTAAATTCATTGATAACAACGTAATGAATAAACAAAATAACTCAAGAAAAGTAAGACGTTATCAATTTAATCTATTTCGTTAAATATTGTTGATATACTCATAAACCAAAAGTGATGAATAAAGACGCTAGCAAGTGACTGATCTGTTTTTATTTGAAATGATCTGGTGTTTAAATGGATCCCGGTGGGATATGTGATTAGACTGGCACGTGCCGGCTTGTAAAATGGTGCCTGGCTCGACCCATGGAGTGCGCGCAGATGGTGCATTTCATGTGTTGAAAAGAAAACGCTCAAATGAATATGTAAAGCACTTGGAAGCGCTATAATATGAGCCTCATCGGTTTGTCACGGACGGACATTAAATTTTTTTGACAATTTTTGAAAGTCTGAAGGCCTGTAAAAAAATTAGTCATGAAATGTGTTTAGCCATTTTAGGGTTCATTGTGAAGGGCATCACTGAAGGAGTTGAAATTCGACAAAATTTGGTTGCCCCGATTGTCTGCTCGATGAAATATGATGTATGTCATGGACGGGACAAAAATTTCACTCTTTGCCGATTAGGCTAATAGCATGTTTACAGCAGTCCACGTATAAGACCATTTAAAAGGCATCCTTTTCTCCGATATCTTGTCTAGGTATTGGAGGTGCCTTTTCATTATTCATCTCCTTAATCCTCCTTCGTCTGTCAACTCTTCCCGTATCTCCAAATGATGGCATCATTTTTCATTTAGTGCACCTGTATCACTCCACATGTGCCTATCTCAGAGGAAAGTACAAACTTCGCCAGGCGGAGAAAAACTGGAAGAACCCACGAGACTGTCAAGAACGATTCCTCCTGAATGTACTCAAGGAGAACTGCCACACGGAATACGGCCAAAGATACCAGTTGAAAGACATCAGTTCACGTGAAGCATTTCGGGAGCGACATCCCTTGATCACCTACGAAGTGTATAAACCTTTCGTCGAGCGTACAATGAACGGTGAATCTAATATCCTCAGTCCGAAGCCCATAACGAGTTTCGCTAAAACATCCGGGACAACCGGCTACTCGAAGATGATCGGTCATACCGACCGACCTGGACTCCTTCGATACAACTTTCTCGATATCCTCTACACACTCGCGTTTGAAATATGCCCCGACTTAAGCCTCGTGCAAAAGCAGTTCTACCACTACGTATGCCCAGTGGTCAACTATGCCAAGAATGGTGGTCGAATCGAAAGCGCAATGACGCTTCTGCCGGAATGGGGGATGTACGACTGCGCGACACCGAAAGTTGGATACAGCATCAAGTCGTTTGATTCCGCAACGTATGTCCATCTCCTGTTCGCTCTGCGAGAGCCTAACCTTGGAATCTTCTACTGTGCCTTCATGGCTAACATTGAAACGATGATGAAATGCCTTGAGTCCTACTGGGAGGACATTGTCAAGGACATTCAAGATGGAACCTTGAACAGTGGCATCAATGTCCCAGATGACATCAGGGATTCTTTGGTACAGGAACTTGGTGGCGGTTCTAGAGAAAGGGCGAGAGAGCTCCAGGAGGAATTCCAGAAAGGATTTGATGGGATCATGAAGCGAGTGTGGCCAAAGCTTGCGATCATAATATCGACAGATAACATAGGAATGTGGCCTAGCATCGAGCGGAAATATGCAAAAGGTAGGTCGCATTATTATCGAAAATTCTTCCAGCAGACTTTTGATGCAGGAAATTAGCATGGACGGATGGACCACGAGGGCTTAAGGGTTTAGTATCTTATGCAATTGTAATTGATTACAGCTTGAATAGACCTGTCACATCGAAATTTCCCTACCGAATTTTAGTCTCAGTCTGACCGCCCCCGGTCATGAAGCGTCTTTTGCCGCTGAAAGAATCAGAGATAGTTTAAATGTAAAGTGAAGATAGCATGGAGGGGGGGGGCGGGAACAAACAGGAAATGTGCCATTTAGTTTTGCCCACCAGGCAGCAATTTCTACACTTGAAAGATCCAGAGGGCCCCGTTGCATAAAACTTATAATGGTAACTGCCATCAATTATAACTACCATGGTAACATTGCTCAACAGCCAATCAAATTCAAGGTTTCCTTGGAAGTCACCATTGATGGTGAGTTTCGTGCGATGGGGCCCAGAAAAACATGAAACCATTGGAATATCTTAATTGAAAAAATCTTGCTTTTTCAGACATGTTAGACGTTTTATAGTAAAACAAACAACCGAAGCGCTCCCATAATTCAGCAACCCTTTTCTCCCTCTATCCCTCTATTCGTTCTTGTGCCTGTACTCTTGCTCAAGAATCTGGGCCCGTTTCATAAAACTTGTTCTCCGTAACTACAACTGCCACATCTATGACAAATTTGCTTTCAGCTGATCAGATGCAATGATTTCAGCAGCTTATAACAGTTATTGCAGCTTGTTATTGATAACCAGTGTTATGAAACGGGGCCCTTCCTCTTGATAGGAATTGCTTTGAACGGTATGGGGTATGGATGCTCAGAGACCATGCTGGTTGCCGTATGTCCTTGGTCTTGGGAAGAACGGAAAGATATGGTCTTCATGAACGATGCTGTCTTTCTAGAATTCATCAGACTCAAAGACAGGTAAAGTTTTCATATATGATCATGAATATTGCAAAGAAGAAGAAGAGGAGGAGGAGGAGGAGGAGGAGGAAGAAGAAGAAGAAGAAGAAGAAGAAGAAGAAGAAGAAGAAGAAGAAGAAGAAGAAGAAGAAGAAGAAGAAGAAGAAGAAGAAGAAGAAGAATAAAAGAAGCATGCCAACCTGAAGAGTATTTACATGTCCAGCACCTTTGTGTGTGTGTGTGTGTGTTTTCTTTAATGTTTAGCTCATTTTGCTGTGAAATATCATCGTTGCTGGATAGAAACTTGGACTAAATAAAAAGAAACAGGTTAGCGACATTTTATCTGATTGTTTTCGAATTATTTATTTCATTAAACTCATAGACAGGCATGAAAATTCAGTATGTAATCATTAAAAAAATGCAGGTTTTTTGTCTAGAATAACTTCATTCAAGTTAGCCCATAGCATACTAGTTTTCTTTAGGCTTAGATTGATCCTCACACTGATAACAATTCCACTCCTATATGTAGTCAAGAAGAGATCACTGTAAATCGTTCTTAAAGATATTATGCGTATAACTTTACGCAGAGCTTTGTAAAACACACTTATTTTCACGGCGTTATCCCCTAGTCACTTGAGTCAGCCAAAAACATACTTCATCGACGAAGTGGAGATTGGTGAGGAATACGAAGTCGTTTTCACCCAAGCCAGTGGTCTCTACCGGTACCGCGTAGGGGATGTGATTCGATTCACTGGCTATCATCACAGTTCTCCCACCTTCGTGTTTTGTTACAGGTAAGCCCTATAGGGGCAGCAATACGGGGAAGGGGAGGGCGGCCGGCCGCCCCTATGATTTTTCAAGTGAAAAAAGGGAGAAGTAGAAGAAAGAGAAGACGAAAGATGCGGAAAGAGAGGGCAGGGTCATGCAACTATATAATAACCCTATTTGTCATGTTTGTTCATTTAAAATGTAAATAAGCTACCAGAATAAAATCACCTGTGGCCAAGGTTAAAAAAACAGAAGAAAAAAAAAATGCCCCCAAAATACCATGTCGTCGCTCCTGAAGCCCTACAATGTATCAGGACTCTTTTGGTCTATCGGTAACATCCGCAGTTAGCTCTTAGTTTTCGCCTACAAACTTACTCTGAGGTGACGTGGTCTAGTGGATACATCTCCGGACTGTGGATCACAAGGTTGACGGTTCAAGTCCCGAGTCGTGGCATTAATGTCTTTTCGCAAGACATTAATCTATAGTTGTCACTCTCGACCCTGGTCTAATAAACGAGTACCCGGGAGGAAGAATTTCCTTGAAATGCTAGAGTGCCTTAATGGCAGCCATGCTAACATAGCTATAAAGCCGGGGTAATAACAGAGGAGCGTCAGGAGTGTCAATTCTGACGGACGTGAGCGCTATACAAGAACCCACTGTTATAATTTCCACCCTATAACTCGGTGCTTGCATCCTTGGACAAGGTATTTTACGCTCATATGTTCCTCTCAACGACCAGGTGTAATACATGGATAATACCAGGAAATACTTAGGAGTTTAAAAAAATTGTATTGCCTGAAGAAAGAGCAGTAGTAGGACGGATGCGGCTACTCTGTAAATAAAACGCAGTTATTATTCTTATTTTTTTATACTGGTGATTTTTTTCTTTATTTTTTTTTCCAAAATATATAATTTTTATTTTCCAGACTTGGCTTAATGCTTAACCTACGAGCAGAGAAGATGAATCAGGTGGCTATCAGGGAATCCCTTCATTCAGCCGTGGCCCAGTGGTCGGGTGTCCAGCTTATCGAGTATGCCGCTGCAGAGAGCAGGCTGATCCCAGATTCGAGTCCAGGTAAAGCCCTCTATAATTGGCGTATAAGTGAGTGTTAGGGCTTGCGTCGTGTGAGGGGTGTGTATGTGTGTGTCAAGGGGAGGGGGATGTTATGGTTAATATCAAATGAGAAATATTTGCAATAACTGACCAAGTTAACTTCCTTTTAAATACTACACAGCCTTTGAGAGAGCCGAACGATTGCCGTACTACGTGATATTCTTGGAATTGCAAGCTTTAAATCCTCAGGACATTCAGCTTGTAAAACAGAAACTTGACATAGTAAGTATGATTCATTAAGTTTCATTGTTACTCTATTTAAAAGATAGGAAGGAACGCATTCACTCTCTTAGGGGTGAATTGAAGAAAATAGTGTATTTAGAGTGAATTAAGAGTAAAAATTGTGATATTCATTATTTTAGGGGTGACCTCAGTGATCACTCAAAAAATTTGAGTGATCACTGAGGTCACCCCTTAAAAAGTGAATAAAGAGTTAATGTCACAATTCTTACTCTTAATTCACTCTTAATTCACTCAAAATTTACTCTTTTCTTAAATTACCCTTAACAGATCGAATGCGTTCACTCCTTTTTTTAATAGAGTAAAGAAAACAAAAACAAAAACAAAAACAAAAACAAAAACAAAGCATTTTAGGGATTCAATTTTTTTTTCTGGGGTGGGGTGCATATACACTCTAAACATGCTAAAAGCTGAAATGTTAAATAACCATTTAAAAAGGGCCGAGGAGTAACTACATTTTCAAAATAGTAGATTAACTCTTTGAACATGCTGGATTCAAAACTACAACATGTTAAATCACTATTTCCTAGTATAATGATGAATCCAGCAAAGTGTTAATATACCATTTTGAAAATGTAGTCACTCCTCGGCCCTTTTAAATGGCGATTCAACATTTTGTGTACCCCTGTGCTTACGATTCCTGGATACGCCGATATGCATAGTCAGAGCATAGGACCGTGAGGACTAAACTTCCAAATTGACACTAATCATATTACAGATGTAGTCAGGGGCGGCGCCAGGATATTTTGATAGCGGGGGGGGGGGGGGCAAGATGACCCATAGGTAAAATCATCTACGTTTTGAATGAAAAAATAAGGGGACAGTTGCATGACGCTACTTTCTCTTTTCACATCGTCTTATATCTTCTTCCTCCTCTTTTTCTTCTTTTTCTCATCATCTTTTTGCTAATTTTTTTTTGATCACTTGAAAAATCATGGTCACCCCCTGCCCATTGTAGCACCACCCCTGGATGTAATTAGGGAATTTTATGAAGAAACTGTCTGCCACTGAAATTTGGTTGTGTAGTGTGATGTGGCAGACCCATTCAACCAATTATATCACACCCCTCCCCCCCCCCGACTACACATCGACAGATCCTCTGGGAAAAATATGCGGTTGGGGGGGGGGGGGCGGGACTCCGCAGGCATTTCTTTAGCCGTCTGCTCACGAATTCATGAAGTCATCATCATGATCAGTAGAGGCATTTGCTAAACCTGAATTGGGACCCATTTAAAATTTTCAAAATTATAGTTATTATCTTTTCGACTCTGTGTGTGTGTGTGTGTGTGTGGTTGCGTGTGGGGGTGATATTTGACACATGAAATGCATATTGCTATAAATTTTTTGAAAAGGGGATCCTAGTTTCAGTATATCTATTTCGTTATTAGTTTGTATTGGATTTGGGTCTCCTTTATTTGTTCTTTTCTTGTTGTAGACTTTTTAAAAAACAGAACATATGTGTATCGCCATCCACAAAAAGTACAAGTTGGATGGGGAAGACTTTTTTTTGTTGGGGCGGGGGAGTTGTGACTCAATATTTTTATGATAACTGATCTCATTAAAAAAAAAAACTTATATATGATTCATGTTTGTATTAAGTTATTGAAAAAATCAAAATATGAAATGTGAAGTGTTAAATTGGTTGATTTCAAATGTTAAATTGAAATGTTAAATGTTTTGTTGATGAATTCAGAATAAAACAGTATGGAAAAAAGTGTTATCATATTATGGTACTTAGTAGCCTATTCCATCTGAATAAAAGGAGAATATCTATAAGCATCCGAACCAATGTCAACATGTTGACCCCCTGCACTTTTATTATACCAGAGTCTGAGCCTTGCCCTAGTAAAAAGGACCATGGTAATTTGACCAAATTACCATCAAATCATACAAAGTACCATAAAATATAATTTGGTCAAATTATCATGGGTACCAATATGTTAATGCAATGGTATTTTGTTCAAAAGAGTGTCATACAAAACTGGTCCCATGATCAATAAATCAATCGTAAGACGGATATTTTTGTGATGAAAATATCACATGCATCAGCAGAACGATCATTGGCAGAATTGTAAGTCATTCGCCGACTCTTTCTGTGTTACGGGTTCCAGACAGTTATTTTCTAAGAACTAAAGCATCTGAATCAATAATAGTTTGCCTTTTTGTCTTTGCGTCAGATTGACCGGGAGCTCTGTGATCGGAATATCGACTACGAACGAATGCGTCAGGAGGGCGCTGTTTCTCACCCCCGGGTGCACATCGTGAGACCAGGCACATTTGGAAAGTTGAAGGAACTCGTACTGGCCAATCCCAACACGACAGCGAATCAATATAAAGTACCACATAAACTTCGCACAGTAGAAACTCTTCAGTTAATGCTTGATCATGCTATCTAGGGCCATTCGGAAACAGAATCCAGTTAAAAACTGATTCTATTGAACGGGCCATTAAACATAATTTTCCATATTTTGTCTTCTTGCAGAAGTATCTCATTTGGGAAGTTTAGATAACATTCTTAACGTAAATCATGTAAATAGATAGAAGGTAGTCATTCTAAATGATCTGATACATAATTTTCTTTGAAAGATTAAAATCAGGTCGGCTAGCTGTGTAAACTCGCACAAAAAGAGGTTTTGCTGGTTGGTATTCAAACCTTCGTTTCTCGTATTTCCCTCCGTCAGAGAGTAATTTCAAGTTTTCATTGCTGTATGATGGGATTGCTCTGAACAGTTTGAGAGCAAAAAATGAGCGGAAACTCTTTTCTTTCAGAAGTAAAATCTGGGTCGGTCACACGTGTGACCACTAAAATAAAGGCGTTTTAAATGTCTATGTTGAAAAATTATGGTTAGTACATCAGTTTATTCTTGTCGAAGAAATGGGAAACTTTTTTATGTAAGAGAATAGTAGCATTTAAAACCATTATACTTGTAATCTAATTTTCTGGCAAAGAGGCAAAGTAAGATTGTCACGTGTGTGACTTGAACTTACAAAGAATTGCCCTCTAAAGAAAGAAAAGTGGAGTGTAGAATGCAGCTCCGCTGAAGAAGGTATACACTCTAAAAATGTGTGGTAAAAATGTGCCATGAGAGCAATGTGTCCAGTCAGATTTGGACATTTCTTTGGGCTTAATTATCTTTATCCAATTTGATGGAAATTTTGCTCATTCTAAAGTAAAATTACTGCTTATTTTTATCCTAACTGGACAATATGCCTCCCGAATCGGGTAAAATATTGCCCAAAGTTGATTGGACATAATTACCCCGTACTGATTGAAATTGTTTGCCCAATATTATTACAGTGTATGTTACTAGTGGCAATGAGTATAATTACGCACAATTTGTTCAAGATACCTCATTTGCGGACACAACACTACCAGACAACGTCAAAGATTTATATGCTGTCCTGGGGAGCGTTTCATCAAGAGTTTTGTCGGTGATTTTCACCGACAAATGTTATAAGCTACTGAAAATACTCGTATCTGATTGGCTGAAAGCAAATTAGTCGGTGAAAACCACCGACTAATTGTTTCATGAAACGCCCCCCTGGACGCACAGTGTGAAAAACGTTGATACTTTGTAAACAACAGTGAATGGAAAATTAACAGCACAAACATTTTGCTGCCCTACTTTGACAAAAGGAAACAAGTGACATATCAACCAAATTTGAGTTATTGATATTTTCATATTTTAGGCATGAACACTCAACCTGCTAGAGATGGTATTGCATTGACGTCAGTGTATATTACATATACCTTTTGCTCTTTTACAGGAAATTTCACTTTTGTCACTTGCTTCCTTCTGTCAAGTAGGGGGATTGTGCTGAATAACTGATGTGACTTGGCACATGAAGCATGTTTTCAAATCGCAGTAACCATGGCAACCCGTGGCAGCATGGTTCTGAGTAAAAATGCCATAGGTAAAAATGTCAGAGGTAAAAAATCAGAGGTAAAAAAGTCAGAGGTAATAATTTCAGGTATAAAGATATCAGACATGTCAGAGGTATGGTAAACTTGTCAGAGATAACTATGTCACAGGTTAAATTGTAAGATGAAAACATGTCAGATGTAAAGATGTCAGATATGAAAATAACATTATGTGAAAATATCAGATGTAAAAAATGCCAGAGGTAAAAAAATGTCAGAGATAACTATGCCAGAGGGAAAAATATAAGATGTAAAAATGTCAAAATGCAAAAAGGTGCGATGTACAAATGACAGATATAAAAGCATAAAAATGTAGGCCCTAGTACATATTTCAGATGTCAGAAATGACAGATGTAAAAATCAGATGTGAATATGCATTATATGTCAGATATAAAAATGCCAGATTTCACATTTTCAGATTTAAGAATGTAAGAGGCAATAATGTCCAAAGAAATTGGATCAGATTTTCTCATAGACTTAAATATTATTGAGTAGTAAGTTTGTGTTTTACAAATAATACATTTAATGTATAGTAAACAAAACTGCATTCCCCGAGACATTGATTTGAAACTCAATAACATATTGTAGATTTGTTTCATTGATCTTCTTATGATGAAAGAGTTGCTCCATAAATCCTGGCATGTACTCAGCGAAAACGATTTGCTGGGACGCGCGTAACGTTCTGGTACGCGCACGGGAAAGTATGTGCATGTATACCTGTGTATGTTTATCTGGGAAATAATTGTAATTACTGTTCTGTGGATCGTTCTTAGATTGCCTCTCAATAAATAATGATAATATTATGATTTTAAAAAACCCCATCAAAATATCACACCTTATATCGAGCTTGTCTTAAGAATTTGGAAGGTAATGGGATTAAGTCTAGGCGGAGGATTAACATGGAGTTAATCCTCAAGATTCACTGTTAATCTGATGTGCTTGAATCCGAGTTGGAGAGGTTTACTCCGGGTCAAAGCTAAGGGCTTGTTTTCCTCATTTTGCCATAAATAGGCCTTATGATCTATCAGTGAACATAAAACATAATAAGGAAAACATATCAGTCTTTGTTTGTGACTTTTGCGGGTATTATGACATTTGAGGTTGACGTGTAATGACATTTGCTCGTATTTTGACATTAGTGGGTGATTTTGACTTTTGTGGGCTCTACAGCATCCGCCGGCCTTGAGTTCTCAATTCCTTGCGTACGTCCTCCATATCAGTGTATATCAGTACAGTGCGTGTGTTCTATCTCTACGTGCGTCTGGCCTTGCGTTCGTCCTCTGTCATGTCTGTAGTTGAAAGGAAAATATTTTTGGCGATCGAGAATGGTGTTCTTTTTATATATTTTTTCTATACTGTACTCATTCAATAATATACAAACTTTATATTTAATTAGAATATAGTTTTGATTGAATTGAAATATATAACAATACAGTGTCACCATGGCCGTAAGCAGCCGGGGGGGGGGGGGTGTTAGGGGAGCAGTTGCCCTCTAGAAATTTTGAAAACTTAATTTTTTTTTACTGAAAATTTTCACAAAATTCACCAAAAGTAGTGAAAAAGAGTGCACCAAATCTTTTAATTTCACTTTTAAAAATGCAAAAGCGCCGTCATGACCAGCTCGGTGGCTTCGCTCCCTCGCTTTCAAGTATCTTCAAAAATCTTTACGCGCCTTGCCCCCCCCCCCCGGAAAAAAATTCTACGTACGGCCCTGCGTGTCAGTTAAGCTATCAATTCGCTTTGTCGGTCGGGATATCTGTTTCCCTGTTATATATATATATATATATATATATATATATATATATATATTACCTTTGCAGCCATTATTTTCTTGCGTTGAAAAATAAAAGTTTTGTTATTGAACTGAAAACATATAGCTCATGAACACTGGCGTAGTCAGGAATTTCCAACAGGGGAGCCAAGGCGAGGGAGCAAATCGACCGAGCTGGGGAGGGTGTGAGATGGGAGGTACCCCTCCTCTCACGGTATAGAGATTTTTGAAAATGCATGAAAATGGCATTTTCTGTACACTAGATTCAGTATTAGGGGCAAGTTATATGAGAAGTAGCATATAGGGGGTCCAAGGCGAGAGAGTGTGGGAGGTGGTGGTGAGCTCACGGGCGTAAATCTACTTTTAGGAGTGGGGGGGGGGGGAGGGGAGGAATGATCGACTTTTTTGTCGATTTGTTTTTTCTGTCGAACTCACACTTAAGTATAAACACACACCCTCATCCGCCTGCACAGGCCCCCTTACACACATTTTGATAATTTTTCTGGTTTTTAAACGCATTTTCAAGTAGAAATTCTAGAATATGATCGTCATTCATGACAGATTATTAAAAATTTTACTAACTGATTGACTAAAATATAATTTCTTCCTTAAAAATTGGGAGGGGGATACATCCCCCATCCCCCCGGGATTTACGCCAAATGGGTGGGCTTAAATGGTTCTGGAACTTACCCTCTCTCCTACTGCTCTCACATCTCTCACCGCTATACCCAGGTGTGCATGTGCATTGAAAGCCTGTAACGGACTCCTCGCAAGTGCCTCCATGATCACAGGGATTCGAGATACATGCTGAAATCATGAAGTATACCAGTAATAAAATAATTTCCTCCTTCCTGGAAATTAGGACTTCAAATTCGAATTGAATGCAAGGATGCAATGGAAGGAGATTTTTTTAATGGAGTCTCTTTTAATGCATAATTACACATAGGATCTGTACAGGCTTTAATCTGTAGCGTACCTGCGTATATTAAAAATAGCTTAATATTGTGAATGTATACCAAAGCGTATCAGGACAACTCCCCCGGGAGGACAACTCCCCCAGGAAGTGGGGGAGTTGTCATCCGGGAAAGGTGTCCTCCGGGGAGAGTTGCCCTCGGGGAGCTGTCCTCCAGGGGGAGTTGTCAGGTGGGAATCGTATCGGGGGAGTTGTCCTCCCGGGGGAGTTGTCCTAGAACCATACAAAAGATTCATGGCGCACTTTGTCATGGTATCTCGATAATTCGCACAATTTCTCTTTTTATTGGTAAAGAAAGTTTCTGTTTTCCTCTCTCTTTTTAAACCCTGAAAGGATAAAGATGTAATTTTCGAATCACCCTTCTAAATTAAGATACGCACAATAAAACCGATTTTACACCATAAAATCAACGATAAAGTTGGTCACTGGTCGTACGATGACATTGTGCTAGAATTTGTCTGGGGGTAATTGGGAAAGGTCGATTTTATAGTAAATTTATAAGAAATCGATTTGGCAGCGTAAGGTTTTGGAATCATAACAATGGCATTTAATTGACCCAGTTTTCCGGAAAGATTGTTTTGCATACAGAAATAGTTACATGGGACAATACACGCAAGCACACAATTGTGTGGCGTGATGGTTTTGTCCAAACTATTTCTCGTCATAATGTAACTAGAACAAGGAGTACTTGAAGCCTTTCTTTTTCGGGAAGGGGGAGGGATCTACGGAAATATTCTTCCATTATAAAATTTTTGAAAATGTGAAAGCTTTTACAACTTATTTTCCACAGCAGAAGCTTTTCTTTAATTGACGGAAATCTCACCTGGCTTTTCACAAAATAACCTTTGATGATCCGTAGAAACGGTTGTATCGGGAAATGTATTCATCATCTTCCTGGCCCGGTCTGGAGGCATGGCCTTGGGTACGTACTGCATAACGTCACCGTTCTCTAATGTGACGTAAAGACATGACATCATAGTCACGTGAGGGCAGGTACTATCGAGCGATGCCGGAGTCTGTGAGATCGTGGACCCTAAGGTCGATACTGAAATACGGAAATTCGAAGCCGGAAAGAGAGGTGCATGTGCGACACAAGCTAGGGTGACAAATACTCCGCAAGATATGTTGTCCTGTCGTCAGTGTCGTATATTAATGGAATTCATAATATCAGCTGTGAACCAACACTGTATTTATCCCCAACCCTTAGCCTTAAAATCAACCCTGCATGTCCTAAAGCCCACCGCACACTATACGATCCTATTAAAAAAAAAGCATTTTGCATTAAATATGAAAGTTTAAACAAGTGAAATGATCTTATTTGGAGTTCGGAGTAATGACAGGAATACTAAAATCGAAACTTTGGTTAACTAAAGAAGTTGTGGTCGGATTAAAGGCCAAATCGGCTTCAAGTCGTAGCCGATCGCAAGCTTGTTATGAACGTCACTACGATTCGAAATTAAGTTCGCTTTTATTCCTACAGGGAGGCTGCCAGTAGACCGGAATTTCGATTTTATTAATCATACGACTATTCGGAACTTTGATCACTAAGATTTTATATGTTTTGGAGGTTCATATCAAATTCTATAACAAATTTTCCCCAAAATCGGATCGCAGACTGGTCGTATAGTGTGCAGTAGGCTTAAGACCCAATGAAGGTGTTTCAAAGGCAAAGCTCGATCTTTTATCTCAACTTTCTGATTGATCCATATACCATGCTGCTGGACCCAGTCTATGTTAAAACAAGGCTTGTTCAGATAATAATTATGACGCGGCAAACTCTAGCTTTTTTGTGTAGCAATTGTGAATTGATTTACAAGGCGGCATAAACAACAACCAAAAAAAAAACAAACAAAAAAACAAACAAACAAAGAAAAGTGCCCCGGCAAGATCAAGATAGGCATAGTTTTTGCCTCGCAATGGCAGGAAGGTGTGGATTAATCAATACTTATAAAGTTAGCGCACACTATGATGCCATGAATTTGCGCACCTTTTGATAAAAATTATTAATTTTGAGTGTTAACGTGTTAATGAGCGTTCATTAATATAAGTGGCGTGGTTTTGCCGCGCCATATATTATAAACAATCCCTAGACTGTGCCATAAACAGCTGTTGACAATAAATGCTTATACGGCTTCTGCACGGCGACTGTGGAATGATCTTACACAATTTGTCCACCTGATCCTTTCATTGGTAGTTTCTAAGAAGAATCTAAAACCTTTTCTGTGGTATAGGGAAGGGTATACGTTATTTCCTCCTTCACCCCTTATCAAGAAATTATACAAGAATCTGAAAAAGAATAGGCACTAAATGAATTTCATCAAGACCTATCCCATCGACCTCTTGAACATTACATCTATGTTCAAAATAACAACTTGATAACAGATGGAAAAATATTATTTTGCTGTAACCTTGTCTTTTACCATTATGTCTGGTAATAATCAAAATTATATTTTTGCTGATTTTATATTGTTTATGTATGTATGCTGGCCCGCCTCTGTGGTCTAGTGGTAAGGCATTGGCGTTCTAAGCCAGTGACCCGGGTTCGATTCCCGGCGGAGGCATTTTTTCAACCCTTGATGATTCAAAATGGATGACAGCTCTGGGGAACATTGAAGGAGCTACGCAATTATTATTCTCCCATTTTCATTTCTTTCAGTGTTCATTATTTACAAGGGAGTTTGCATTTGTCGAATTTCTTTCAATATATATATATATATATATATATATATATATATATATATATATATATATACACATGTGAGACAATTCGTCGTCGGTCTTACGAACCGGTGAATAGCCAAAATTGGGTCCAAAAAAATCAATTTTCACTTTTTTGCATATTTGGATGGTATATATCACATCTATCGAGTGGCAAGATTTCATCGCTCAATTTCGTTTATTTGCTATTTTTTCGTTCTTACGAACCGGCGAATAGGTCTATAAGCTTATAATTTGAGTTTTCTTTATATGTGGTGCTTAATACAAAGATGATATTAAAATACAGTATGTAAACTCTTTTACTCTGCAAAATTGCGGGAAAACAACGATTATAAGCATATAAATTCACTGCTTAAAAAGGTGCAAAACTTTAAACGCGTTTTTCTCTGAACTGTGTTTTTCCGCGAGGATGGGCTATTCGCCGGTTCGTAAGACCGACGACGAATTGAGAGAATAATAGCGTAGCATGAATCAAAGTTCCCCAGAGCTGTCCTACCATTTTGGAAATTTTGCAAAGGTTGAAAAAATGTCTCCGCCGGGAATCGAACCCGGGCCTTTGGCTATGAACTCCAATGCCTTAACCACTAGGCCACAGAGACGGGCCAGTGGTTTCGGCGACTCCAAATTCGCTTAACCGACAGATTGATTCGGAGATAATCTAAAAGTGCATGCAGAAGCTTTTTGTGTGATAGCAGAATGGGATCGCATGTAGACCTTAACCGGCAGCAATCAAAGCCTGCGTTGATTTTTTTAAAAAAAGAGACACATCCAGCCCGGGGAGCGTTTCATGAAGTGTCTTGGCGATGGTTCTTACTGACAAATTTGCTCTCAGCCAATCAGATGCAAGTATTTTAGTAGCTTATGGTATTTGTCATTATAAAAATCACTGACAAGACACTTTATGAAACGCTGCCCCGAGCTATCTCCCCCGCCCCCGCCATCTTGAAATCCAAGTGGTATTCCTTAATATAAGAACAAAACTGTATAGTTGCGTACTAAGTTGTGTGCTTTCTCCTCTTTTAGGTGATGCCCTTTTTTCCCTTTTTTCTCTTCTCTTCTTTGTCAGAGAATTGTAAAGTAGGTTTCTCTCTTTACTCGTCAGAAAATGTTCTAAATATTGTGCCCCTCATCCCAAAGAAGGATCACGCGTCCGTGCCCGATTCCTAGGTCGCCTTGGGAACAGAATCAACACTTCCGGAAGTGGAAATCACAGCAATATCAAATGAATAAATGCAATAAAGATATCGCCACGCAGTAGGTGTGATAGAGGCCCATTTTCTTTTCTTTTTCTTTTTTTAAAAATTTATCCTGCATTCTAGGATTCTACATTTTAGATTCTATGTCTATTTTTTTTTTGTTAACGTGAACCCTATGATGTTATTAATAGACACCCATGATTGCCTAATATGCTGTTGCAGCAATGGTAATACCCACATGAAAGTCGACTTGAGGTCTGGCCACCTCAAGTCAGAAGACCTCAAGTCATCGGTTACAGTTCGTTAAGTCCGAAGGTTCGTTAGTCCGAAAATGAAAAAAAAAGGTTTGTTATTCCGAAGGTTCGTTAGTCCGAAAATGAAATAAGGTTCGTTAGTTCGTTAGTTATTTTCGTACTAACGAACCTTATTTCATTTTCGGACTATCGAACCTTCGGAATAACGGACCCTATTTCATTTTCGGATCAACAGACCTTCGGAATAAAACGCCACAAATGTTCGGATTAACGAACCCTTTTTCATTTTCGGACAAACGGACATCAAGGTATACGCAATTTGCGTGTTTCGGAATAACGAACCTTCGGAACAACGAAACTTAGGAATAACGAACATCACCCAAGTCATCAACGGAACTGAAATTATTTACGAGCAAATACATTATAGGCTGTATTGCATGGCTGCATGTGTAAACCGTTACTGCAATGATGCCCCAGCATCATTGCCTAGAATCGCTTAGGTCAAACAGTTGACTTTAAGTCATCAATGGCAGTTGATACGCCTAGGTTTATCAAGTGAACGTCTTTTCCAATTTTCATATAAATGTTTTATACATTGTTCTTCTTTATATAGTTTTCATGTCTTAACTTCGTGCTTTCTTTGGTCTGCTAAACATGCTAAAGTGCAAATATCGCCCGATCTTCGATTTCTCTAATCTATTTCATATCCAAGCAATTTCGCGGTTATCACTGAAGGAAAACAACGTTAATAAGGTTATAGGCCTACAATGTGTGACGTTCTCTTGAACTCACATCGACCTCATACATTTTTAACAAGATGTGGAACGAAAAGCAGAGGCAGAATTAAAAGAAGGAGGTGGAGGAGGAGGAGAAGAAGAAAGAGGAGGAGAAGAAGAAAGAGAAGGAGAAGGAGAATTAGAAAAACAGAGGAGGAAAAAAGAAGAAAAGAGAAAGGAAGAACAGAAGAAAGAATAAAAGAATAATGAAGGTGAAAGGAGGTAAAAAAAGAAGATAAGGAAGGACTAGAAGACGAAAGACATGAAAGAGGAGGATTTTTAGAAAAACAGAGGAGGAAAAAAGAAGAAAAGAGAAAGGAAGAACAGAATAAAAGAATAAATGAGATGGAAGGAGGTAGAATTAGAAGATAGAGAGGAAGATTAAAAAGAAGAGAGGATGAGGAATGAGATGACAGAGGAAGAGAACGAGAATAAGAAGAAGGGCAGGAACAGAAAGAATAAACAATAACAATTTGGAATATGAGAATATATAGCCAGCGGGTTAACCCAAGATCATGTTTTAGGTTTCGTCCCTCTCCGTCTCTCGCCTACTAGGTCTTTGTCTCTCTCTCTCTCTCTCTCTCTTTCTCTCGTCTCTCTTTTTCTGTCGCTGTCTCGATCTGCTTTAGTGCCCAGCCCTCTCTTACCATCTTTATCACCCCCTCTCTCTCTCACCATCTTCTGACTTGCTCTTCCCATGCGTGCTTTAACTCTCTTTAAACATGTTAAATTTCCCCGTCTCCATTTCTCTCCCATGGTTTGTCGTCTTTCTTTACATGCTGCACTCTTTCAACCCCCCCCCCTCTCTCTCTCACTTGTCTGTTTCTGTCTCTCACACTCTTCTCTGTCTGTCTGCCCGTGTCTCTTGCTATCCATCTATCTTCATTCCGTTCGCTCTTTCTATCTTGTCAGTAGTCCTGACTACTAATTCATTCGAATTTATATTGCACGTTTTGCTCCATAATCCTTTGTTACCAACTATTCGGTTCACTCGTTACGCATATAGACCAATTCGGTTTGGGTGCCTTTTTATGGTAATTTCTAAAGGGGGGGGGGGGGGGCTTCAAGTATGCCTAACAAAAGATAATTTATGCACTGACATGCTGGCAACGCACCTGGCTCATTGCATAACCCAGTGAATCAGTTTTTGTTCTTCTTTGGAAGCCCCCCAGTTATGGCCGACATGAGTCCCGGGGGGGGGGGGGGGCACTCAGTATATAATGTGTGGTGGGTATGTGCCGCGGAGAAGACCCCCATTTTTACACTCAAATTTCCGTTCCAAAGCATAGCATTTTTATCTTATTGAGAAAAAGAACAAAGAAAGCCGTTCTAAAGCATAGCATTTTCTTCTTATCGAGCAAAAAGAAGAAAGAAATCCGTTCCAAAGCTTCGCATATTTTTCGTTACGCCGTTCCGGCCGCATTGATCCGCTACAATGAGCTGCATTTTTGGTGAAAAGCGGCCCGCAGAGCGCTGTCCGACCATCGCTTCTGCGCGAGCGCACCCGGCGCCCGTGCCACCGGGCTAGCTGCATGCACGTATGCCTGTTCAATAGGGATACATACGCACTCACACGCAGGCGAACCGTTCCAAAGACCCACGTTTTCACAAACATTTGTAGTTCCGAAGCCCGTTCCGAAGACCCTCCTTTTCACAATAAGCCCGTTCCAAAGCCCCCGTTTTTTGTCTCGCCCGCGGCACATACCTACCACTTTTGGGGTCGAGTACCCCCCCCCCCCCCCCGGGACATGAGTTACCGTGTTATGAAACCGGATTTAGACATCTAAATTGATGGAATCCTGGAATCTGGTTTGCACGCATTGGTTATTACTATGTCAGACAAACCTCTCACAAGCTTCTTAGTTGTCACGGGGAACTTTTTGCTAAAAGAAGAGCATGTATTCAATTCAGTAAACGGGACTTTAACAATCAAAACACCTACTTATCCATCCCAATTCGAAAATCTAATGCACATGTACAAAACATACACCCACATGAATTACATTCGTTTTACAGACATGACAGAAAGTGCTTGCATTTTATTCTTACTGAATACAATCAATCAGTAATATATGTTGCACAGGACGTATGATGTGTATCAACTAAATGGTAGAAGAGTACAATCTATATGAACATACTAATGCAAAGATATGTATTTCTCGGCAGGGCAATCCTAGTAATAAATTGCATTCATGCAAATTCCATGAAGTATAATAATGTAAAAATGCCCAAAATGTGAAATGTACAAATGTCAGTTATGAAAACATATGTGCATATTTCAGATGTTAAAAATGTCAGATGTGAAAATATAAGATGTAAGATATCAGAGGAAAGATATCAGATGTAAATATGTCGGATATAAAAATGGCAGATTTCAAAATTTCAGATTTAAGAATGTACACTGATGTAAGAGGCAATAATGTCTAAAGAAATTTTGGATCAGATTTTCTATTACACGTTTATGTAATATTGCGTAGTAAATTTCTGTTTTACCAATGATGTAATTATTTAATGTATTATAAACAAAACTACATTCCCCTAGACATTGATTTGAAACTTATCAACATGTTGTAGATTTGTTTAATTGATCTTCTTGATCTTATGATGAAGGAGTTGCTCCTTATTTATACCAGAACGTTACGCACGTCCCAGAAATCATTGTCAATTTGCTGAAATTCACCGGAAATTCATCATGATCTTACGCCACGCCCCTGAGAACGCTTTTTTTCACAGGGGGTGCTGAGCCCTGAGCCACATCTTAGGTTACCGCACTATAAGTAAGCAGTGTTTCAGTATTCGGGGAACATGAAGGGGGGAGGGGGGAGGGGGTGCAAGGCCTAAATTTGCCCACACTCTAAGTCAAATCTAAGTACCCCTTCCCTCTAACACAAAACACAAGAAGTTTTTTTTTCAAACAATACTGCAGATGTAGATTTTTATTATCTTGATGAAACATTTTTGGAAACATTTAGGGGTTGCGAAGCGTTTTTTTTGCAAAAAAAAACCCAAAACAAAACAAAACAAAAAACAAAAACAAAATGGGGGGGGGGACGGGTGGAGGGGAATGACGCTTCTTTTTAGATTATGTGAACCACCTTGTTTTTGCAAGCGAGTGAACCGAGCGAACCGAAAATATGGACTTCTTGAAACTTGTTGTTAATAAAAATAATAAAAATAATAATAATAATAATAATAATAATAATAATATATCAATTTATAGAGCGCAGAAACTATATACATATTCTTCTGCGCTGAAGAGCTCCTGATATGCTTTAAGACAGTAAGAAAGATCGATGTGTTATTCTGTCATCAGAATACAGTGTGGGGCTATATACGATATCTGAAGCGGAGTGAGTGAGCCAAAAATAGCCATTCTTGCTATGAAAGAAGCGTCTTTTGGTCATAAAAAGGGCTACTGTACGCGTATTAGATATCCGAATGACATGATCACCTTGCTGCCAAATATGACTTTCTTTTAGCACCTCGCTGGTTAGATTATGAAAAATTTTGATTAATTAAAACATCATTTCTTCCTTTAAAAAAAGCAATCAAAGCAATCAGCGAGCGAGAAAGAAAAAACAAAAACAAAACAAAACAAAAAATTAACTGCTTTTCCTTGGTCGTCATACATTCGATCACCTATCTGCCAAATATGAAGCTATTTGGGCACATAACTTGCAGTCCTGATTTTGTCAGCAAAGCGAGCTATACCGACAAAACCTTTATTTTCTTTTTAAAAAGTAGATTTGTCACCGAAATACAGATGAATTTTACAATGTACACCTTCCTGCAGAATTCCATGATATCCGGAGATCTCTCAGCTGGAATAAGAGTGCTTGTTGCGAAAACATATTTCTAGATTTATGAGCGAGAAAAAGACTTATTGCAAAGTGCGCGGAGTATAAGCATTATTGTTTCATATTTCAATCTCCTGCTGCATAAAGAAAATTATAATATGAAGAAGACGTAGATGGGATGGGAAAATAACTTATTCTGATGGGTGCTGTGTTACCCCTCATGAAAATCAGGGGGTGCTGCAGCACCCCCACCCAAATTAAGCTATCTGAAGGGTGCTCCGCACCCCCCCCCCAAAAAAAAAAAAAAAAAAAAAATCCCATCACCACCGGCTCCGAGTGGCCTGTCTTACGCACGATTCTTTTTTAAGCAGGGCTGACAAATAATGTGAGACTGTACGAATCATCTTCATGGCAATTTTCCTTTGGCTACCAAATCTTTACGAGCTTCAAAGGTTACTGAGCTAAAAATGTTCAGTATTTTTAATCCAATCATCCAATATATAAGATGCGCTTTGTATCTAATTTTGAAAAGGCGCTTTATAAATGAAATTTATTCTTATAGGAACAGCCTTTGCAAAAGCATCTTCCTCCGTGAGTGACCCCTTTCAATTTCATTCATTTATCCATTCATTCATTTATCATATTTGTGTCGACAAAGGATAACTGTTTATATTTGTATTTAATTTACAGTGATCTTGATTCAAAATTTTACAAATACAAATATAACTGACAATCATGAATACATGTAAACTGTAAATTTTCTTAGTAGATCTATAAAAATTTTGTTCGATTTCATTTTAGACCTGTTTTGTTTCCAGGTCATGTATACAACTGTATCATAGTATGGCAATATACATCTCTCTTTCTGCTTCTTCTTCTCCCCTCTTTCCTCCACCTTCACCACCACCGCCGCCACCTCCTCCTCCTCCTCCTTCTTCTTCTTCTTCTTCTTCTTCTTCTTCTTCTTCTTCTTCTAACTGGACGAATTCATACTATCATCTGGATGCTCACCGCCACCACCACCACCACCTCCTCCTCCTCCTCCTCCTCCTCCTCCTTCTTCTTCTTCTTCTTCTTCTTCTTCTTCTTCTTCTTCTTCTAACTGGACGAATTCATACTATCATCTGGATGCTCACCGCCACCACCACCTCCTCCTCCTCCTCCTCCTCCTCCTCCTCCTTCTTCTTCTTCTTCTTCTTCTTCTTCTTCTTCTTCTTCTTCTTCTTCTAACTGGACGAATTCATACTATATCATGTGGATGCTCATGTTGAAATCTAAAGAACTGTGGTGCGGTATTGTGATGTTGCTAGTACAACTACTACTTCTACGATCTTATTACACTCAAAGTAGTCGTAGTATAACTACTATTTCAGCCACCGGTGAACATCAACTTTGAGGGGGGGGGGGGGTAATCGATATTTTTGCCGTTTTTTTTTTCTCTGTCAAACTCACACTTACATAATAAACACACACCCTCACCCCGTACAGACCCTCTTACGCACATTTTAATTTTTATTCTGCTAGTGAGCGAAGCGAGCGAGCCCAAAATATCCAGTTTTCTGGTTTTTAGTCGCATTTTTATATAGAAATTCTAAAATATGATGGTCGTTTATGACAGATTATCAAATATTCTACTACTGATTAATTAAAATATCATTTTAATTAATCATAAAAGGTGTGTTGGGGATATATGTACACGCCATCACCCTCTCGAAAAAATGGGGAGGGGATATATCCCCCATTCCCCCGGATTAACGCTAAAGACTTCAGTTGTTCTAATTCAATGAAATTGTAGAGCTAAAACTTTCAGTGCATTTCAAACTTCTCGAATATACAGACTTCAAAAGAACGGGTGCAGGCTTTGCTAAGGACTGTCTCCGTGAGTGATCTTTACCTTTCAAGACCAAGGACCTCAACTCTCATCTCGGTTCTTAATACATATTCATCAGGATGAAATCTTACGTAGCGTGCTCGGATTGGTCGTGGGAAAAGTGTTGTCACGTGAGAGTTAGCGTCATAATTTCCTGGATAGGTCTGTAAGGAAAGACGAAAGAATCATTATGAATAGGCTACAATAAAGATTTTTAATATCATTATAATTATTGCTATGATGTGAAAGCTATTAGTGTACAAACACAGACTAGGGAATAGACAAGAAAAGACATATACGAATCACCTACACTCTACCTATCAATATTAAGAAGAAGAATATAAGGCAAATTCTAATGTTTTGATTTCAGATTATCAATTAAAAACAAAAACAAAACAAAAAACAAACAAACAAACCTATTTTCGAAAGGGAACTTCAATAGCCCCGTCTATTCTGATTCTGTCTGTCGCCTTTATAAATGTGTGGACTTTACAATGCCTTATTACATACGACGTCGACTTGTACGTCGGAAAAAAACAATGAACACGTCGTACAGACTGGTAAACATAACATTCGTATAAATCAATTTGAAAATAATCATTTCTAAATGCATTATTTCTAATATTACATTTCTATGCAATAAGAGTGCAAGTATGTTGCAGTCAGAGTAAATAACGGCACATGCAGATAGAGACCTATACGTTTGGCCGCGCTACACACGAAGAAAAGCGTTCTGTTGGGGTGCAGAGGTGCGCAGGAAACTCGGCTTCGAGCATGCAGAGCAGAAAAGGATTTCGGAAGGAGTTAATTGCTATGGAAGGCCGTCCCTGCCATTAACGCCAGCTAGCTGACGTATGCTCCATCTACCATACGTATGCTCGAACAACCTTATGTGAGCTTATTTTAACCTTACGTGAGCTTATTTGACCAATCACTGCGGTCGATTTAGGTACTATGCACGCGTATGCTATTATCACACGTCAGCTTGCAGCAAACGTATGGTACTTCGGGAGTTGAGCATGCGTATGCTAATATCACACATGATGCGAAAGTGTAGTACCCAGGCCCCGTAATCTCCGCCATTTTGTCGGGGACATTTGAACACGATTTGAACGCTTCCCGAAGCCCCCATGAATAATTCATTTTGTAAGATGCTCCCAGAGGCGGCATATGATTTCCACGCAAAAGAAACGCAAACACAGTACAGCGCTGAGCATGCGCATTAGGTAGAGGTCAACTTGCATTATCTATTCATATATGTTAATGTATTCATGTATAAATTTATTCTGATGCAGCAGAATCGGCGAATCAGAGTCCTTCAATTATCTAATTATAATGCAACCAATATGCCAAATATTAATGAAGAAGCAGTGTGACGTTGTTGATGGTTTCATCATAGCGTTTCATTCCTGACGATTCACTGGTACAATCGCATACCAAACTTAGAAATTTTATAAGTAATATTCAGAATAAGTAAGGAGCTGCTGGTAACTCCTTGGAAGAACTGGCCATTCCTTATTATGTTAGATATAATCAGGGTTTCCCTGGAGTTAAAAAGAGAGAGAAGATGTGTGTGGTGAGCTAGAGGGAGATTGAGAAAGAAAGAAAAATTAGAGAACGAAAGACAGGAAGAAATATACTAGCTAGGGAGAAACGATATCGTGGAGGAAAAATGATCTCTTAGTCATTCCTGGCTTAAATTATTTGACTTATTTGTGCATTTGACAGACTCTTCGGAATTCTTGATGGTGTGAAAATAAAGTGAAAAGGGAGAATTAGGACAGCAACATTATATTTAAGTATCAGTAATCAAAAGGTAGTAAACTGGATCAGATGCTGCACAATTCAGCAAACGAATGGTACTGACGTAGCAGGAATCAGCGAGGGGGGGGGGGGGGGGGGCAAGGCGAGAACGGGAGAGTATGGGGATTTTTTAAAAATTCGTGCATGAAAATTGCATTTTCTGCACACTAAATTTTAGTATTAGGTGGTAACTTACATGAGATGAGGCACATTGCTAATTTCATTTATTTTTATTTATTTTTTTTTTGCTCGCCGATCAAGGGGGGGGGGGGGGGCGGCCCCCTAATGCCTCCCTTAGCTATGCCCTGATTAAATGTAATATCATGTGAGATCAGATCAGTTTACAACCAGAGCTCTCAACCAAGATGATACCTCTTCTGCATCATTAATATTATTCTCCTTTCTAAAGAAAAAAAAAAACATTAGAATGTTAGAGCCCCCCCCCCCCCCCCCCCGAGTCATTAGTCGTTTTACCGGCTTATCAGTAGGAGTTGAAAAAAAAAGGAAAAAAAGAAAGAAAAAGAACGAGAAAACAAATGTGTACAAGGTATAATTGGCAAATGTTTTCCCAGGTGGCTGCTCCTTCACCCTCTCTCTCTCTCTCTCTCTACTATTCTCTCTCCCTCTCTCTCTCTCCCTCTCTTTCCCTCCCTCCCTCCTTCTCTCCTTTCCTCTTTCCCCAAAGTCACATCTTTATCTCGTTCATTTCTTTTTATATCAAAATTTTTATTACCATCTCCATGATCTCACATCATCTCTCTTGCTATATCTTCTTTTGAGATGTATATTTCTCTGTCACTCTCTATTCTGTTTCAAAACAATTTCTAAACTATTTAATCCTTTTACTTACAGAAAACAACAGAATAAGTGGATTACTGGGCTTAAAAGAGATTAAGTTAAGTTTATTAACATCATTATGTCAATGATGAATTTATCATGTTTACATGTTAACTGATCAAGTCTGCAATGTATTACAGATCTATGCCCAGTGTAGGCCTAATTACATCAGCTTTTTGGTAATGTTATAACTAATTCTCACAAACATATGATTGCTTTTACCTTCATGTTTATATGTCATTCTTGCATAAAAAAATACAATTTATGACTAATTCATTAACATGAAAGTATTAGTTTCTAATCTTATACTTTTAGAAGTATCCCACATTTCCACAACACTGTCAGAATTGAAAGAGAAACTAGCCAATTTCAATTTCAAATCGAAAATATTTGTGTAAAACTGTTATGTTACAAGGGGAAAAAATACACGGGGGCTCGGGGCGAATTCCCCCCGAAATGCCAAAAAGAGCCGTGGAAAACTAAAAAAGAGTCCCTGAAATTCTCATAAGGTCCAATGTAAAATGTAATACAATGTAGAAAATTCGGGCAGGTGGGCTCAAAAAGTAGCCCTGGAAAAGAAATAATTAATTTTTTCCCTGAATGTTACTAAATTTACAATACTCCAAAGAATAAGTGAAAATGAATGGTTGTACTCTTAAACGTCAGGAAGAAGCGTTTACAAAGCAAACAAAATAAAAGAAAATTTGTGTTGAATATGTCCTATTCGATCCTAAACGGAATGTACTGGGATCTAAAACTTTATTTAGAATTGTTTTTCTGTGGTTTACAGCAAGATTGAGTGCCACTTGCAAAAGTGGGCTATTATCTTTAATGCATGAAATTTTTTTGCAAATATATTTTTTTAAACTGATGAACAGATATCCTGTTGTACTCTAGGGAGTTTAAAAGATTGTGACCTATGCTACATCATACATTTCTTGATAAAATCAGGGTTTTACTCAACACATTTATCCACTATTCTGAACCACTGGATGGATGGAACAATGATCATCTAAGAATTCACAGTTGCAAAGAATATTTAGCATATTGGGTGTGAAAACAAGAACAAAGATTATCTTAATTTTCTTAATATACACATAAGGCCCATTTCATGCACCGAAATCAATCACCGCTTTACAAATTCGTACCCTACAGGTGATTTGTTACAATTGAGCGAACTTACAGCTGTGTTGAAAACTAGAACCTTCCCGTTAAAGCTTTAAAAAAAAGGGGGGGGGGAAATCAACACAAACACACAAACAAAATACACAAAACAACAAAAGTTTGGTGGAGATTTAAAAAGGATAAAAGGCCTATCAGCTTGGCGAGCACTTCAGCGATAACATTAGGGGCACTACAATGTCCCAATTTATCTGAGAGAAAAAACTCTATTCTCAATTACGAACTAAACCTTATGATAAATCTGTGGGTAGTAACTAGGGATGTGGCAGGCTAATTAAAGTAAAGCGCTTTTAATACTGTCCCTCTTTTTTGATAAATGTACCTATTAAAATAACTTCGGGATATGTGCAGAGTTTGATCTTGTCCATCTGCCATCCACAATGAAGATGAAGAGGTGTGAACTCCTGAATATCTGTTGCATGAAAAAAATGAAAAAGAACGAAATTTAACAAATATGTAAGACATGTGAGGTATGTAAGAGACAGATTCATAAACATGTATTTATTATGGCAAAATCAAGCTATGTACACGATTGGACTCAATGAATATATCTGTCCACAAACTTGTCTTCTGGAAGGGCCTTCTCAACTACAGTAGCTCCTCCACAGCATAATCTTTCAATGATGTTGAGAATTACATCCTTGAAAACCTTCAAATCCAAGTTAAATTGTATCTGATAATACATTGAACTTGACACAGGGCAGATCATTATCTCTTCTATATTTGTGCCTGGGAAATAAAAAAGTTTTTTTTTGTTTTTTTTTTGTTGCTAGATTGCTTTATAGGCTGTTCATTATTATCATTATCATTACTATTTTTTATTATTATTCCAAAAAACAGGATCCAGTCTGTATACTTGAAAGACTTTGCTTTGACAAAAGCACAAAGTTCAATCAAGGGCAACTATTATACTAATATTGGCCCTTTATTTTACTGTCCTGTATCATCGTCATTGTTATTATTTATTAATATTGGCATAGATCTAGACCTATAAACAGCCAATTTAATTTTCATACAGCCTACCTCTCCAAACTTCAACAAGTTCTTTTTTCCTCCCTGGATTTGTACATGTCTCCACAGAATCTATTTTATTGGAGAAGAAAAGCACCATCCTGAAAAGAAAGAAAGAAAGAAAAAAAAAACAAACAAACATAAGTTCAAGTTACATTTCTAGCTATAAATAAATCTATACAAGCTGTTGTCGCTCACTACAGACTTTTGTACCATCACTATGTGCTGTATGTTACGTGCTCAACGTAACAGTTACAGTGGAAAAAAAAAGAAGAAAAAAGAAATCAAGCTAGCAATAAGAAAAAAGACAAAATTTATGACTCTATGAGTATGAGTCAAGCATGAAGAACACAAGGTAGCCGCTGTCACTGAACATCGAAGTCGTAATTGAGATTTTTCACTGTCTGATGTGATTGAAAATTAGTAAGAAATGAGATACAACTGTAGTGATTATTTTGTGAAAATTTGACGCAGATTTGCTCAACTAACACTACATCGAGATACAGTCTGTGTAACGTTAGTACTCACTAACAGTAACATATACAGTTAGTAGGAAATCTAGATCTAGCCTAAATGTTTTAGGTCTGGACTAGACTATGTCTACATCTGAATTAGATAGTGGACCAGGTCTAACAACAATAACAGATTTGCCAAACTAAAAAGGGGGATGAGATTTAACTGCTAGTCTTCAGATGTCAACTAATGTTAAACTTGAATTTGAAATGCAACAAGTTAACTCCCAGTAACACTAACAGCCAGGCCCAGGCCAGCTAACGTTAGACTAGACCAAAGTGTTCTGTCTCTAACACTTAGCCCCGTATTCTGGTAGGGTCGGCATGGAGGAGTGCTGACCCCACCAGAATAAGAGGCTAACGGCGACGACTGTTAGAGACAGAACACTTCGGTCTAACGTTAGACATTTTCCTCACTTCACTTGACGTGGATTTGAATGCCAACATCTTCGGTTCTAAGTCGTTAGTCTAACTCTAACATTAGGCATAACTGTTACTCTTCAACCAGGTCTAAGTATTTTCAAGACAATAGCCAAATTTCTTCATCTAATAGCAGTGAATAGGAAATATCGTTATGCTGACTGAAGGGGGGAGGGGGGGGGGGGATAATTCAACAAAAGAACTCGGAAGATCCATGAGTACTGCACGAATTTTCTGATGACGTCCCGCCCGACACTCCGGGCAAGCAGTCACGACCAAGATAGTCCGGCAGCCAAACCCGGATTTTAGGCCTAAGGTTGCATTTGAATGTTATAGTTTTTTTTTTAATTGATATCGACTGTTTAGACCTTCTATTTCAACAATCCACATGCTGGAGCTCTGTCAGCATTGAGCAATTTGAGATATACGCGAAAATCCAAAATGGCCGCCGGCGGCCATCTTGGATTTTGAGTTTACCTGCTTTAAGCATCCCTAGAATGCTCAAAATGGGGAATTAAGGGTTTTTCGGGATGGAGAATACAGATCTGAGGTTAGTTTGAGGATATGACAATGTTTTGATGTCTTGATATAAAATGGCAGCTAATTTTCAAGATGGCACCCCCAGCAGTCTATTAGTACATGTACATATATGCAATATTGCATTGAAATTCAAGTAGAAAATAGATTGAATATGATTGATTTTCTTTCTACAAGGATGATATTTAGAAACGAAAAACAACAAGGGTAAATGTGATGGGGGGGGATAGACTCCTTCCCAAGCACACACCTCCCCCCCCCCCACACACACACACTTTACACTATGGAGGAAAAGCATATGATGTTCACCTTTTTGTAGCTGACAAAAAGTATATGTGTACTCACATCTCTTTATCAGGAATTTGATGCTCAGAAATTCGTTATGAAATTCATTTATTAAGCATTCAATTACTGCAATACTAATTACAGAAGAAACATACTTTCTAAAATGATATTTCTTCATGTTTTCAAGGCCAAAACATCATTTTCCTGACTAATTAGAGTATCTCCTATTATATCTATGGTATCATTGTCTATCGTGGACTGAAAATTCTGCAAATCTCGGCTGAGCCGAAGAACTAGTACTTTTCAAGAGACCAATTCCTGAAATTGTGTTTTGCACCACTTTATTGTTGGCTAAAGTTAATTAATCCATATTTCAGCCATCATAAGAGACAGGTCAATGTTCATGATTGTTTGCATATTAGATAATACCATGCATTTTAAGTGCATGCCTCTTTACCAGTTACGGAAAAAGTACACTTTTTATATTAAATGATATTTTCAAAGTCAAATGATAATTTTCCTTACAAATATAGATATTGATGCTCATGGGTTTCGATTTGGATCCCGGGGGGGGGGGGGGGGTGACTGATGCCAAATATCCTCAGGCGGGGAGAAAAGCGACTGGGAAAGGGTAAGGGATTAAAAAGTGAAGGATTGATTAAGGAAAGGAGCACGTACAGAGATCAGAGCATCATTAAATTTTGTGAATGGAGGGTATAATACCTATTATATGATGCCAAATATCCTCAGACAGGGAGGAAAGCGACTGGGAAAGGGTAAGGGATTAACAAGTGAAGGATTGATTAAGGAAAGGAGCACGTACAGAGATCAGAGCATCACTAAATTTTGTGAATGGAGGGTATAATACCTATATTTGCTCACAGGTCTACTGCATTCTTAGTCTATTCTATCATTCATCCCATTAGCCAAACAAAAATAGCCTTCAAATGATATTGAAGGGGTACATCCCCATTACTTGAATGGAATGTTTAGGGACCTGTAAGCTTTCTAGTTTAGTTGACACTTTTTAAAAGTATGAACCACCGCATCTTTATTTTGTGGATGATCGAGTAATAAATAAATGGGTTTTTTATGTCATCAAAACACACTCTACAATGCACCATGAATAAGATTTTTGAATGATTTATAACCTTTTCAGTACCTCTTATGCTTATGGTCTTATGTTTACAGTCCAAACCACCCTGTTTTTGTATATTACGAGTGAGCAAGGAAAATATATTCTCTTTTGATGATATAGTATTATTTCATGGTCAAAATATCACAATGGTCTGAAAGATGTTTTGATGGTGATGATGATGGGGAAAACTTTACACTCCTTGATAGCCTCAAACTGTTGTATATTCGATCACCCAACTGCCAAATATGACGCTATTTGGCTCATCGCTTGCCATCCAAAACAATTCTGTTTCTATATGAGCAAGCAAAACAAGCTATGGACTCATTTTCTTCCAGATGTAGAGTTGCCTCCAAAATAATTATCGTGATGATGTACATCTTTCCACAGAATTTGAGGACAGTTGGACACTTTGCTGTAAAAGTATTATTATGATTTTCAAATTTTTTGGTGGATTTTTGCTGAGGGAATAAGAGTGTATGACTCCTTTGAAATATCTTTTTTTTTCAGATTTGATAGGTGAGTTTAGCAAGGAAAAGAAAAATAGATATTTAAAATATACTGTGCTAAAAACAGGGTTTTGTATTGTCACTCCAATCTCATCATTCTAGTAGTACATTTCATCGGCTTCCTCCCTTCTCATAATTAGTGAGAAAGGAATAGGCCATTGGTCACAGCCCTTTATCTCATGAAGAATTCTTCTGTTTTAGCTCTTTTCGATGTTTGACTCGACTCCTTGCACCTTTATTACTATCATTTTATGACAAAAAGAATAGTATAACATTAGTTGCAAATCAGTTTCATTTCATAAGGATATTAACATAACCGGCTTTGGTTAAGATACTTAAAATGCAAGGCAGTGAGTAGAGGAATAGTATACCATAAAATAGAGAGAGAGAGAGAGAGAGAGAGAGAGAAACAAGTTGCAAACCGATCTAACCACAAATAGAGCCAGTGCTGGAAAATTTTTCGTTATCCTTTTTACTTTGAATTTTTTTTCCCCATTTGCCCTTCCCTTTTTATTTTATTTTTTAATACTCTTAGGGAATTGTATGGGCTATGGGTTTCTGACGGTGAATTATTGGGGGCAGTGTTAATGCAGACCATCTTCCTACGAACAATATTAGGGGATATATCCCCATCCCCTTCCCCAAATTGACACCCATATTGTTGCTTAAACTATTTTTTGATGGCTACAGTATGTTCTACAATCTAAGCCTCATAAAAGCAGTAGTTTTAAAGAGAGCCCTTCCTGAAATAGTGTTTAGCAATGCTGTCTGTTGGCCATAGTCGCTTGCTTTATTTTTGCTGGGGTTTATTTTGGCATGGCTTCCTTTGATGACAGGTAAAGGTAAATTGTTTGCTTTTTAATGAGGTCATTTGAATTTGCGTATATATATATATATATATATATATATATATATATCACTGTTATACGCGTAGATTAGAAAAATGAGATCAATAGCACATTTTTAAATGGAAAATGTCGATATCTGAATGCTAACCACAATACGCATTTATGGGAATGTTATACCAATTATGGAAGAGAACCACACATTGTTTGTGTATATCATATAAATATTATATATTTTTGTATCTTCAAGGTCAAGATATTACTTTACTTAAATGCATTAACCTTGAAAAATCTATTGCAGACTATGTAGAACCATTAAAGCTTCATGTCATCTCCAGTTTTCAAGATAGTTGCCCATAATGTAGGGTGTGAGTCACTATGTGTCCCTAAATGGTTGCAAAATGATGTTTATCTTCATTTTCACCATCATATTTTGACCTGATAACCTTCTGGAAGTGAAATTTCACGAGGCTGCCCTGAAAGATGGTAAAATGTCTCCAATATCACTAATTTTAATCATGCTACCAGTTTGGACTAATGGCCTAATTTGAAGGATGAATTTACCAATTTAGAAAAAAAGAAACAAACTTTGAGGGCGCCCTACGCCCAAATAGCAATGACTGTTGTCGTGATTTTTTCAGAAGTTAAAGAAAACATGTAACAGATATAATACAAATTTTATGTTAAATGATAAATAAGGACTTTTCACCTTTTGACATTACCTAGCCTATAGTGCATATGGCGGCCATCTTGGAAAATAGCCGCCATTTTATATCTAGACATCAAGAAATAGTCATATCCTCAAAATAACCTCAGATCTGGATTCTCCATCCCGAAAAACCCTTATTTCCAATTTTTGAACATTCTTGGGATGTTTAAAGTAGGTAAACAGAAAATCCAAGATGGCCGCCGGCGGCCATTTTGGATTTTCGCGTATATCTCAAATTGCTCAATGCTGACAGAGCTCCAGCATGTGGATTGTTGAAATAGAAGGTCTAAACAGTCGATATCAATTAAAAAAAAACTATAACATTCCAATGCAATCTTACCCCCATGGCTACCGGACTAAGAGGGTTCTAGTGGCAATCAAGCCGAAATTAAAGCTCACGACGATGAAAAATGTATTGAAAGTTTGAGAGTAGATTGCCCAAAAATTTATTCATCATAACACCTTTGCAACTTCTCAAAATGTAAATAAATACCAGTAGATCACTCACAATGTTCGGATTTCTTTTCAATATAAGTCAATTTAAGAAATTCAAGCATAATTACAGTTGTACTCACCGACAAACTTCTCCCCCTAAAATGATCATTCTGTGCGGGTGACGTCATCACAGCCAACTAAGTAGCGGAAGTGACGAAAAAAGGTCATATTTCGTCTCGATCTATTCATTTGAATATTTACCATATTCATAAGGCAGGGTCCAATCAAAATTTGAGAATATCGCAGTGTGCAAATACAAAAATGAATAATGCATGAGTAAGAATCGATATTTCCCATTTTTATGGCTATCGGAATGGTATCGGGGGCTTCGGGAACGTTCAAATGTCCCCCCGGAAGTCAGATTTTAATACGCTTAAATACGCTTAGCCTGAATGGTGACGCAGTGTTATATATGCAAATGAGGAAAATCCGCGGGTGCTACATTTCTGTCTATATTAGTCTATGGTAGTACCACACCGTGGCGCCACACTGCCAGTGTTTGTCTTCACACATAGTGGGACTTTGTGTCACCACATATGCTAATGAACGCGCATTAACGCGTCAACTCTCAATAAGAGAGCATATTGTCAAAACTTGCGCAAGCAATCTCATGGCAACAATTTTTGCGTTACCTTTTTAAAAATTTGATTGGTGCGCATTTTCTTTTGTATCTAGGCAGCAAACAAAGGTGTGTCCTGCATCGGCGACATTTTTTTTGTCACCCTATACCCCATAGGCTTGTACACAAAAAAGTGTGGCGCCACAGCGTGGTACCACTCTGTCGCATCATGTGTGAAAGCACCTTAAGAATTAGCTTACGCAAGGTTGCTGGAGCATACGTCAGCTAGCTGGCGTTAATGGCAGGGATGGCCTTCAAGTTCAAGTTCAAGTTCAAGTTCAAGTTTATTTTCCATTTCCATTATCAACATTACAAGCAAATACAAATCAAACATACATTATAAATATAGACAGAAACAAATGAAATGTGATAACAATGATTACAAATCAATTACAAGTTACAAAATATTTGTAAAATAGTTTTAACAGAATCTGATATGGAAATGAGGGGATCCACTAAAAAGCATTGCTTGTAGAGCGTGGATCCCCTAAGAAAGTATATCAAACATTTGAGAAATGGGGCTCATTCGCAGGAGTAAATACAATAAGTTAAAATAGAATATTGGAAATAATAACAAGATGGTGAGTGTTAGCGAGAAATGATAAAAAGATGACAGAGATACAGGACGATACTAAAAACTAAAAAGAAAACAGACATGAAAGAATAGAGGGAAGAGAGAAGGAATAAAGTACTGAAAGGGGAGCGAGAGGGAGAGAGAAAGGGCAAAGATAAGTAGGGAGGGGGAGGGAGAGAGATGGATGCACACACACACACAGACAGACAGACAGACAGACACAGATAATATGGAGAGAGAGGGTCAGAAAAGAGAGAGATAAAAGGGGGGGGGGGGGGGGGCAAGACCGAGAGTACAAACGTGGATCAACGAGAGTGTGACTCAATAGATGTAATTGCAGAATGATGTAATTGCAGAAGTAAACAATAAAATCAAAAAATCAAAAATAGCAATGCTTAGATAGTACTAAAAATATACAAACTAATTAATTACTTTGGTAAGACAGTAAAAGAATTATTTTTAGTTTTCTCTTAAAGGAGTGGATAGAGGGGGCCTGTTGAATATCTTTATGGAGTGAATTCCAAAATTTGGGGGCGGTGAAAATAAAAGTATTTTGCGCAAAACGAGTTCTTAAGATAGGCAGATGAAAGTTATCGGCTTGCCTGGTAGGATACCTATGAAAATTGTTATTTTGAGAAAACAAATGATTAAATGCTAAAGGAACCCATACTATTTTTATACATAAACATAAACTGCCCAAGCTGAAATTGGTATAAGTCTTGAACCTTTAAAATTTTGTAATCAAGGAAAAGCGGATCAGTGTGAGAACGGGGGTGCGAGAATGAAATAATACGAAGGGCTTTTTTTTTGTAATAATAATATTTTGTTAAGTAGACTTTGATGGGTATTGCCCCAAACAAGGATCCCATAGTTGATGTATGGTAGTATAAGAGAAGAATATAATGTAAGTAGAGAAGTAACAGGAATAAACGTTTTCAACCTATTTATGATGCCTATATTTCGGGATATTGTTTTGCAAATTTTATCAATATGGCATTTCCAGGAGAGTTTGTTATCTACATGAACTCCCAAAAATTTAATTGAGGTAACACTTTCCAATCGGAAATCTTCAATAAAAATGTCAAAAGGTAAGGAATCTATGGTATTACTGAATAAAATATATTTAGTTTTTTGGAGGTTAATTGATAATTTGTTAGCTCTGATCCAATTCAAAATATTAGTTAATTCGGAGTTTATTATGTTAACAAGTGTAAGCGGATCATTGTGAGAGAAGAATAGATTTGTGTCATCAGCAAAGATAATGAAAGATAAAATGTCAGATGCTCTGCAAAAATCATTTATATATAAAACGAACAAGAGGGGTCCCAGAATGCTTCCTTGTGGCACACCACAATTAATATTACACAAATTGGAGGAATGGTCATTAAGAAAAACAATTGTTTTCTGTTAGAGAGGTAATTCCTGAATACCACGCCAAGGCCTTCCCACGTATGCCATAATGCCATAATTTATGAAGTAGGATGTCATGATTAATAGTGTCGAAGGCCTTGGAGAAATCCAGGAAAATACCGACCATGTGTGAAGATTTATCGACAGCATGAGCAACTTTTTCAACAAAGGATAATAAGGCGTGAATTGTACTGTGCTTTTCGTTAAAACCAAACTGGAAATTTGAAAAAACGTTGTTATCATTCAAAAATTTAATCGTTCGAGTATATATTAGTTTCTCCAGGATTTTAGAAAGACATGGTAGTAGGGAGATAGGTCGATAATTGTTAATATTCAGTCTTATCTCCTTTCTTATAAATGGGAATGACTTTTGCAATTTTCATGGAGTCAGGAACTTGTCCATGAAGTAAAGACAAATTGAAAATGTAAGCAAGAGGATCAACAATATATGGAATTATAGTTTTAAGTATAACGTTATTGATATCATCATAACCGGAGCTTCTTTTATTATCAAGATTAGAGACAATATCCATAATTTCATAAGGGGATGTCGGGGTCAAAAATATTGAATTTGGATTGGGTGTACCAAGAAATTCGGTAAATTTTTTGTATGAGGGCGCTATATCCATAGCAAGGCGGTTTCCGATCGATGAAAAATGGTCATTAAATATATTAGCGATGTTGAGGGGCTGTTGAATAATCTCGTTGTTTGATTTAACTTCTGAAATAACATCTTTATTTTCTGAGACATTCATAGCTTGCTTGAGAATTTCCAAGTGTTTTGCATATCATGTTTATGTAGTTGTAATTTATTTTCGAAGTATCTTTTCTTTTCAACACGAATGATTTTAGTCAAAGTGTTTTTATAAGATGTGTATTTCAATTTGGCATTTTCTGTTCCTTTTGCTTTATATTTATAATAAAGATTATTTTTGCGATTAATTGAGCGAAGTATGGATTTGGAGATCCAAGGTAGTCTAGGGGACTTTTTATAATTCATCTTGTCATTTCTCCTTTTAGGAAGGTGAATGTCAAATTGACCTAAAAGCAAATCGCAAAATTTATCGTAACAAGAGTTAACCTCTTCTATGTCATAAATACAAGACCAATCCATATTTTCAAGACTTGTACTTAATCTGTTTAAATTGCCTAAATTGACGCTACGTCTTGAGGAACAAGCACCTTGTCGAAAGGACGGTTGTGCTAATTTGTAAGAAGTCATAATTGGATTCCATAATTCCATAATTCCATAAATTGCACCCTGTTTTGGGGTGATGTAGCGCGGCCAAGCGTCTCTGCATGTAAGGGCGTATTGTTCGATGCTTACTGCAACATGGGCTCTTTTTTTAATATTAGATAACGCAGTATAGGCATGGTAGGCGCCGGGTAGCGTCAAGACGCAGGATTTACGTTCCAAGTGAGCAGGGACTTTACATAATATACCTTCTGCTCGCCACATTCTTCTTCTTCCAATGCGAAAGTCCAATTCACGTTATCCAGGGACAAATAGATACGAAAAGATGTGACGTATGACCCGGTATAATTCTTGCCCAGGACTGCATTCCATGGTCCTCCTTGTGTTATGACGCCAGTTACTTGACGCACTATTCCAAGATCCACCTGATGACGAAAACAGAGAATCCGATATACCGGGTGTCCCAGATAAAGCACAACGGTGAATTTTCATTACTTTGCCGTCAAAATTTAGTTATATTTCTTCATAAGTGGGTAACGTATCGTCTACCGAAGAGAATGACACCAAGGTCATTGAATTTGGTGTAATAATTTTGATTCTATGCCCTTTTCTTAAAATACAGTAATTTTCGAATTTTGCATGTTTTTTGCGAAGGATGAGAGAAAAATCGTGTCGGGAATGGCTTTTCATATGTATATGGCTAGTTTTGTTATTGGCATGCATCAATGTACTTCTCTCAAACATTATGTTATGAAAGGCCTTTCCGACACAGTGCTACTCTCATCAGTCGCCAAAAATTCGAAAATGACTATATTTTTAGAAACGGGCAAAGAATCAAAATTACTTCACCGAATTCAATCATCTTTGTGTCGTATTCTCTTTGGTAGACGATCTTTTACCCACTGATGTAAAGATATCATCTAATTTTTCAAGGTAAATTACTGAAAATCCACCGTTCCGTTTTTCTGGAACACCTGGTATAACTGAAGACCATGCTTCCAAAACGCGTTAGATCCAGTTAAACTATTAACAGGGATGGTGTCGAGGCCGGCCTCGACTTCACATTTTGTCGGCCTAGGCCCTGACCCGAGTCATTGTGTACATAGTCTATGTGATTTTTTTTTTGTCCAGCGGCCTTGTGACTCGGAGCTGCTGGCCTCGACTCAATCACTGTTTATTAACGTTATTGTCAAATCTGAAGCAAAGTTGTCAAGAAATGGTGCTTTCTAATTTCAACTTTCCATTGACGTGATAAACCCAGGACAAAGAAATTCCGTTTACTCTCAAGTTTCTGAAATGGAATGCCTTTTGTGTAAGAAATCTCTTCAATGATTCCACGTTTTATTAATGTCAAAGATATTACGGTTAGGGTTTGCTGTGGTGTTAAGTCCAGGGTTAAATACCATGCCATGCTAATTGTGATGAAGTTGTCATTAAATCATCTGATCATGGTAATCTGATGGTACCTAACATGGTACTATCACAGTTTTGATGCTAATTTCGTTAAAATACCATGGTACCCATGGTAATGGTAACCATGGTAATTCTTCTGCAAGGAGGAGACCCCCGTGAAGAAAATAGAAAACAACAAGAACAGAAAAATTAGGGTAGTAAGTTAATATTCTTATTTTCTTAGACTTCAATAAGGAACGACTGCAAAAATCGATGGAAAATATATATGTAATGGATTTAGAAATCAATATCATTAATCACTATTTCTCAGTCTAATGTTGCCCTAAAAAAAGACATCCCAACAAGTTGTTCTTGATGGTACATCCTCATTTTCCATACACGTTACGTCAAGAGTACCGCAGGGCACGGTATTAGACCCGTTACTCTTCCTCATGTATATAAACGACATATCTGATGGAATAACGCCAGAAGTCCGGTCGTTCGCTGACGACTCTATCATGTATAGGGAAATCAAGAACAGCCAAGATAGTTCGGATCTACAGAGGGACATCGATCGTCTGATCGCTGGGAACAACGGTGGCAAATGAAATTCAATAAAACCAAATGCTATGCAATGCATATCACTCACACAAAAAAAGATAATAGAAGCACAGTATCAAATGGGGGATTCTGTTCTGGAAGTTGTACAAAAACACACATACTTGGGAATAGAACTTGATAGTAAACTAGCTGGGCAAATCACATGCAAAATGTTACTTTTAAAGCAAATCGGATGCTTGGATTACTTCGGAGAAACTTGTACAGCTGCTATCCTAAAGTGAAAGCAGTTTCATATAAAACTCTGATCAGACCACGACTTGAGTACTGTGACTCCGTATGGGACCCGCATCAGAAGGAATACATAAAACAACTTGAAGGAGTCCAACGAAGCGCTGTAAGATTCGTCTTGAACCGTCATGACTATCGGAACAAAGATTAACTTTCCTGTATAAACCCTGATAAATCCATCCACAATCTGATAGCCGTAGACACTGATTAGTACTGGAGAAGAGGTATCTACAAGTATACATTCTTCAATTTCATTTAAGAAGTTGACTGCTACTAAGGATTGCTACAAATATTCCCTGCACCCCCGGACATTTTCCGGGTGGAAATTACTGTCTTCCAACTAATATCAAGAGTGCCCCCACCTTAGGAACTTTCAAAGAAAGAATTGCGATAAACACACACACACAATAGTTTGCAAGAATCTTCAGTCTTACTGAAGGAGGCAGACTTAACCAGAAGAAGAAGAAGAAAATCTGCAAAAGCTTAATATGGGCGAAATAATCAGTAGAGCCTATTCCCAAAATTAAGCACACTGCTCAGTCTACTGCGTCTGCATGTTACATCCCATCTGGCAGAGGCGTCGATCCGGGGGGGGGGGGGCAGGGGGGGCAGTTGCCCCCCCAAAGAAAATTTCGGGGGGGCAAAGATATCATTTTGCCCCCCCCCCCCAATAATTTCCCAACCAAAAAAAAAAAAGGAAAAAGGAAAAAGAAAAAAGAAAGAGAAAAGAAAGGAAAAGGAAGGAAGTGAAATGAAAGCGTAAAACAAGAAAAAAAGAAAGAAAATGGGACACTGGGAAGCGCTTGCTCGCTTCGCTCGCTCGCATTTATTGTATCTTAACCAATGCCGATGATAATTATTATTCTTATGAAAGGAAATCGGTTTGCGTCTTGTGTTTCTATCTAATGTTATACTATTCTTCTACTCATAGGAAGTAATATAACCAAATAAGATATCACTCCTAGAAATCGAGCGGCCTGTTGACCCCAAAATAGATAAAATTTCAGGAGATAGCGGCCTGGATGAAAAAAAACCCACAAAAAACATATTTTTCGTTAACTCGCTCGCTACTCCACTGTACTCTCGCTGGTAAAAGCTAGATACAAGATGATTTCGGGCAGCAAGTAGCTTATTATAGCAGCGAGATGCAAAAGTATCATTATATTTGGGCAGCAAGGTGGTCAACAAAGATTTTGGGACGAATCCATATAATTTTGCCGGGATCGGTCGTTGACTTTGCTAGCTATAGTAGAAACAGAATGGATTCGGACTGAAGCGAGGTAGCTAAAACAGTGTCATATTCGGTACACAAGTGATCGGATGTATTATTTAGATATCATACAGGCATGACAGGCTCAAAGTGTATTCTGATGATAATGATAATAATAATATTCCGTTCTTGTATAGCGCATATCACATTTTTATCACATTTTTATCACATTTTTATGATGACGAAATAACACTTCTATCATTATGGAAAAGGGTATATTTTTCCTCGCTCGCTGCGCTCGCTCGTTTCATATTAATGGTTTTTAAAAAGCAAACGAATTCGGTGAGATGAGACCGAATAGATAATGTAGATGTTTCATTGGCTCACAGCGTAATTTGCCGAAGGGTTTACTACATCTACCATGAAAAATAGTGTGTGCTTCCTCGCTCGCTTCGCTCGCTCGTAATATTAAAAAACAGAGTGGTTTGGGGGCAGCAACAATGGACCAGCGATGTGACAAAATAGAGTTCATATTTGGCAGCGAAGTACCTACATATATATCAGGTATCATTTATGCCTATATCAGTGTAACTAAACTCTTCTCTCATAACAAGAAAATTTTGTTATTTTTTGCTCGCTCGCTTCGCTCGCTCGCAAAATTGAAAAAAAAAAAGAGAAAAATCAGGATGGTTCACATAGCAAGTTGCTTAATTTCCCCAATTTGAAAATGCTTCACGTTGATATAGGCCTATGTTTTATATATATATATATGTATATATATATATATATATATATACATATGTGTGATGTGAGGGTGCGTGCGTGTGTGTGTGTGTACAGATAGTAGCCGTGAGTTCATCTCCGCTTGGTCGTCTTGCCCCCCCCCAATCCGAAAAATGGATCGACGCCTCTGCCATCTGGGGAGTTTATGCAGTACATCACCAGAACCAGAACCAGAACCAACAATCGACTTGAACTAAAGTTTAATCAAAGAAATTTAGAAAGATAATGTCGTAACGAATCGCAGAGCGACGTACGCCATCCCCGGTCATGACAGAGGTATATATAGCATACAACAAGGCCAGAAGGCCAGGAGGCCAGGGGGTATTTCACAAAGACTGAGATTGACTCAAATCGCGCTTAACTATGGAAGACCATTCGTGCCACTGTTTGCTTCACCATCGGTCTCTCAAGGGATGCGCAAATTATTGCCACAAATTTGAAGAAATTACAATTTTATTTTCTTCATCAATGAACAGTAGAAAAATTGTCAATTCTGCAGATTTGTGACCATGATTTGAAACTCCTTTGAAAGATCCATGGCGAAAGAAAACAGTGGCATGAATGGCCAGCCAAAGTTAAGTGCGATTTTAGTCAATCGTAATCTTTGTGAAACACCCGCCCCAGAATTAAAGGAATGGCAGAGGGCATATTTACCTTCAGCCATTTATTCGTGTCGCCATCTTCTGGCGACCACGCTCCTAAAGAACTTGGTGCCGACACATTTCCAATCAATCTCCCGTTGTGCGCTTGAAATCCCGCTTGAGCGACCGATGAAGCAGTCATGCTTGAGTCGGGTATCCGACCGTCTTCTACACCTAGAGGCTCGCCTCGGATTGGAGGTTTGCAACCGAACTGATCATCAACCTGTGCTGTAAAATGATGGATGAGAATCATAAAGATCTTATAGGATCTCTATGATGTGAATACACTCCGGTATAAGCTCGTATAGCACATTTCCCGGCGGCAAATGCACTGCATCAGTTTCGTCCAATACTAAAGATTTTTTTCCTTGTATAAACCTTTAAACCGAACATAATACACCTACCCTCATACAAACCCTAAACCGTAGATGAAAACCGTGTACACAATGGACGAGGGCCTATTTAAACCTTGCGTGAATCTACTTGAATCTAACGGCATTTCATTAAATTGTTTTCTTGCTGTATTGTTAGTATAATATCTGTATATTTTCCATTGTACTGTACATGGGCGATCCTAAATTACAGGTTTTTAACCTTCGAGGAAAGCCCCGCAGAATATTGTATATATGCACTTTATGTTATTGTAATATTATAATGAATTTGAATTTTATTTCGCGAAATAAATGAATTGAATTGAATTGAATTAAATTCATTTGCATTACTTCAAGAAGTGGTTATAGGCATGGTTATAGGGGCACCGGTTATGATTCTCAAACACTTGTATGGAATAGAGTCACGTTTATCCTTCAGGTAATCTGGGGCAGAATCGTAGTCCATGCAACCATAGTTTATTTTAAAACAAATCTTATTAGACCTTTGTATACCATTAACAAGGTTACCCTTGAAATATTCATTGCGGCCTTAATTGATTAATAACATCCTCTATATGTTTTTTTTTTCAAGTAAGTTTTTGGTCAAAGTGTATTCCGAGGTATTTGAAAGACTTTTCTATACGCGCTATACCTTATACCCACAAGTAATATACGAATATATCTAACACTATTTTCTTATAGGTGAATACAACAGGGGGTTGCAATCTACAAGCACAGCTTTTCAGTAGTCCCGTCCATTACCAACCTTTTTCTTAGGCTTGTTGTACACTGTGAACTATTTATATTTACGATTCCATTGTTAAGTTTCATTTGTTTACTTTGTACGATGCTTCCTATGTATTCTGTTGGAAATGGGAAATAAACGAAATGAAATGAAATGAACTATACAAGAGTTTCTGGTGGAGAGGGTCATATACCCCACGTATCACTCCACTGATTCACAGAATCCATTGCTTTTCTTTTTTGAGCATAGATAATATTCCTGTTTGAAAACCATATTGCCACGACGTCGGTATTAAAGGACATTATTTACTTCAGAGGTATTATGGACTTTGTTTAAATCATTGAGCATGATATTAAAAAGTGTGGGGCTTATCACACATCCCTGGGGAACTCCATAATCTCAAGGGAAAACATTTGACAAGGAATTCCGCACCTTTACTTGGAGTGTTCGGTTGGCAGAAAAAGAAAGAAAGAAAGAAAGAAAAAAACTTTCAAACCATGCGATTAAATTTCCATGAAAGTCTAGTACTTGCATTTTATAAATGATGGCTTCCTGTACAGAGATTCACATGCTTTCTCAAAGTCAAGGAAACAAACTATTGCTGCCTCTTAATTCGCCTTTTGAATGTCATTCTTCAATAATTGGACTAAACTCAATTAGATCAGTTTGCTTTATTCATTAGATCAGTTAATTCCATCGATTTCTGACACATCTGCTGGGGTGCGGGGGGGGGGGGGGCTCAGAACGTTCTCAAATTCTCTCAACAAAATGGTCTTATGCAGTTTTATTTCTTCGTTTGTTTAATATTTTATGTTTCATTTTCTGTGCTATATGTAATGCTTAGTAAATATTTTTTTTTAAACCGTACTGTCTCACTTTTACTTGTATAATATGTCACGGACTCGCTGAAAAGCAGTCTGTTTTGACTGATTGTGAGTTTTTACCGTGAATAAATTAATACAACAGTACACTACTCTTATTTCCACGGTGTGAAATTGACTCGGAAACAACGTCAACTGGGAGTCAACTGGGAGTCAACTCTATTCCGAGTAAAGTGACTCTTTTTCCTAGCTTGTTACTTTGACTCGGAATTGAGTCGATTCTCAGCTAATGCCACATCATTCCGAGTCAAATTAATTCGGAATCCGATTCACTTCAAGTCGGAATAGAGTTGACTCCCAGCTGACGCCGTTTCCGAGTCAATTTGACACCGTTGAAATAAGAGTGTATGGAGTCCATTGTGCTTAGGTTTTTCCTAAAACCATTTCGACAGGGAGATATGATATTAAACTTTTCTAATGTCCATATCAATCTGTTATTGACCATACGTTCCATAAGTTAATTTGCATATGACGAAAGTCAAGGAGATGGGTCTGCATGAACCTGGGTTCATAGTGATAATAACAGAATAAGTCCACCCTTTTAGGGGAAAAAAGTTTCCCATATCATATTAAAAACATTTAATAGAAATCGAAGGGCACAATTAGGCAGATGGGATATCATTGGCCCACAGATCATGTCCGGTCCTGGAGCTGAATTCTTCATATTCTTGATTTCTACCAGGGTGAGAGCTTCCTTTTTTTTTTTTTTTTTTTAAACCAATATGACGTAAATTCGTCCTAAAAGTAAGACGTCTTATTTTACTTCCTGACGTCTAAAGAGGTAAATATAAGACGTAAATAAGATGTCTGACATGACTTTAAAAAGACGTAAATATGACGTAATTTTTACCAGTCTCTGCTAGCAGGGCTAATTTACCAGTGAGGGGTCCATACCCGTACAGTTCGAACCTCAGAGCCGCTTCTCCGTAATACGTCTTAATGTAGATTCTGAAGGCATTTCCAGCCATCGGTTTCGCAAAAATATGTGTGACGTAACTGTTCCCATCGAAATTTCCAGGAAATCGCTGTAAAAAAATAACAAAAAACTGCAAAAAAATATGACAGGGGAGATCTTGAGAGAATATTAGAGAGATTCTTTAAGTCTGTTTGCGTACAGTGTGTTGCTGTGAATCGAGTAATGAACTACAAGACAGTATACTTACTTTTGTCTTAAACGGATAATAAGCAAATAATCACCGTTGGTGAAGGTGATGGACAAACTATCACTTCCGAGGCGATCTGGATGCTATCTTTCCTAAGCGAAGCTGAGAAAAGATAGCGTGTACATCCAGATCGCCTAGGAAGTGATAGTTTGTCTCATTGCCTGAAACCAAAAGGTGACTATTTGCTTTATATTCCTCATCTGAAACCATTTAACTGTATAGAAACAAAGTTTATTTTTCTATAGGAAAAGAATTCTGGATTAAAATCAAGGTTTAAAAACAGGGAAAGAAGTTCCCGCCGACTGCACTGCAAATGCCTGTTAGCGCGTTTCTTGTGAACAAGACGTGTTAAGAGCGCGCGACTTAAGCTCTCAGCCATGGGTGTCGATTTGTGTTCGCGGTTGGGGGGGGGGGGGGGGTGACTGATGCCGAATATCCTCGACCACGGAGCAAAGCGACCGAGCTGGGAAAGGGTGTGGAGGTTCAAACGTGAAGGATAGACTAAGCGCCTTTACGCGCCTTGCCCCCCCCCCCCAGAAAAATTGCGTACGGCCATGCTCGGTGCCCCCCCCCCCCCCATGCGGTGACCAACGATACGCCACTGACGCTAATGGCCAACAACATTCAATAGATATAAATGAAAAATCACAAAATACAGAAGGCTTATAACGCACAAAAAAGCATACGCACTTTATAATGTTGCAATACTTATGGCAAGAGAGGATATGAACAGGCTTCATGTATCATATTTTGTATAACTACCTCTTTTTCGTCCGAATATGGATTTAGATAAAACGTCCAGGGGTTGACATCTATACGAGTCGCTATCAAATATGACGTCACCCATTGCGATTTCCCACTGAAACCCTGAGTGGTTATTGCCGTGAAGACGTAGGTGGTGTTATATTTTATCCATATCCACGGCCCAATTGAAGACCTAGGCTCGTCAGGTAGGGCTACCCATGCAGAATGGCCATTGAGAATGGCATGCTTCCCACATGTGTTCAGCGTTTTGCATGGAGAGGACTGTAAGTTCGACTGTCCATCCGATTCATCGATTTGGGAAAACAACGGGTATCCGGTTGTGTTGCAAGCACTTACTATCATACAGACCAAAATGAAATAAATGAATTTGAGCAGCTATGATGAATTTTAATCAGCGTTTGGAGGTTTAAATGTTAAACATGGAACAAGTAAAACGCAGTGAATCCTGTATAAAAACAACTCAAGGACACCACCCACAGGCCGTTTTTGAGCCCTTGGTCCTTGTGTATGGGTGTCCTTAATTAATATACGTTTCAGTGAGAAACACCTTTCAAGGGAAACAAAATCGTATATACCTCGAAGACAGTGGGCCTTTCTCGATCGCTAGAGCCGGCATATCCAGTTGTGTCTAAAAGACTATATCAATGTCTTGCAAGGACAAAATGCATGATGATTTAATGGCCACTTTTTCCCGGGGCTACGAAATTCTGTTGACAAACGCGACCCCAGGGCCGTACGTAGAAATTTTTCGGGGAGGGGGGCAAGACCCGTAATTTTTTTTTTGAAGAAACTCGAAAGCGAGGGAGTAAAACGAACGAGCTGGTCATGAGGGCACTTTTGCATTTTCTAAAGTGAAATTGAAGATTTGCTGCACACTTTTCACGGCATTCTTTTGGTAAATTTTGTTGGTGAAAATTTTCAATTAAAAAAAATTGTAATTTTTCAAAATGTCGGGGGTGGGTGGCAACTGCCCCCTGCCCCCCCCCCCCCCCAGCTGCGCACGGCCATGCGCGACCCCCCCCCCCCATGGGAAAAAGTAAACCAAATCAAAACAAAAATAGCAGCAACATTAATAGAAATAATAGCTGAAATTGTTTGCTGGTTGAGTTGCCTAACTCATTTATGTGGTCAAAGAGCCACCCCCCTGAAAAAATCCCAAAGCAACCAACAAACAAAAACATAACTAAAATGAGCATGTCTGATGTTGACTGATTTGTTAAAACGTATTTTTAAAAATCCCTTTTCACATCCTTAGCCTAGACTAATTGCTGCCTGAAATCTCTTACGACGACGAAATGAAAGGCAAAAAAATGACGTAGATCTCATTCGCTCAGGGGATAATTTTCGAGAGAGTAAGATGTTAAGGGCGCGGCGTAAAAACACAAAAACATTGAAAATGGTGCGATTTTGGCAGATAGAATAAAAAATTGTTGTTGGATTTTTTTGTTGGGGGGGGGGGGGAGAGATAATGGGTGACATAACTATGGTCACACGTGTGTACAGTAAAGGCAATAAAGAGGAATATAACGCCCGAGCAGGCGATTCTGTATTGCATGGGCCAACTTTTCAGAAAAAGCATTTTGTTTGTTGTTCATCATCTAAGGCTTGTCAGAAGACCTAAATTTCGAGTGAAAAACTGCCTCAAACTTGTGATCTTTTTGTTGCATGCAAGAAGCTTTTACGAATAAATGCGAGTATGAGTATCCATGCAAGCTAGCCACCCCGCAATAGAAACAGTAAGGTTTACAGGTAATTTTTGTATTGTATAATAAGAAGACACTGTTACATCTGGGGGTGTTTAAGTGTCTTGTCGGCGATTTTTTTTTTTTTTGACAAATGTGCTCTCAGCACTCTCAGCCAATGAGATGCAAGGGTTTCAGTAGCTTATAATAATCGTCTGTAAAATCACTGATAAGATACTTGATGAAAAGCTCCCGAGGTGTAACACACTTACTAGGGCAACAAACAACCGCCACACTTTCCTCGATTGGAAGTATTTCGTCCTTGATGTTAATGAACGAGCAGTTTGTGATGTTTCTCACACCCACAGGGCAGTCAATAGACAACACCTCTCGAAGAGCCGGATGTGAAAGAGTGGGTACGTAATGTCTACCGCTGACCGTCGCATAGACACCTACATTTATTTTTTTATAGATAAGATAAGATTAAAAGATGCATGAGCTCAATTTCTGGGAAAGGTGAAAAATAATTCATCGAGCTTTATGGTTGTCTGATCACATTGGCGTAAATCCCGGGGGGGGGGGGGGGGGATGGGGTATATATACCCCAGTTTTTTGAGAGGGGGTGGCGTGTACAAATATCCCCCCACTTTTAAAGGAAGAAATGATATTTGAATTAATCAGTTAACATGGGTTAATAGAATTTTTAATAATCAATCATAAACAACCATCATATTTTAGAATTTCTATTTGAAAATGCGATTAATTGAAAACCAGAAAAGCGGTTATTTTTGGCTTGCTCGCTTCGATCGCTCGCAAGATAAAAATTAGAATGTGTGTAAGAGGGGTCTGTGCAGGGTGTGAGTTCGACAGAAAATAAAAAAATCGGGAAAAAATTCGATCACCCCCCCCCCCCCCTCGTCCTCAAAGTGGATTTACGCCGGTGTCTGATCATGACGGACGAATGGTCGAAGGAACAGATTGACATAGTGTGGCCAGGCGCAGTTCAAGCAAAAAATTGAGGGGGTGGGCGGCTAGGGGAGGCTTGAAGGATTGCAATGTATACTGGTGTTAAATTATGTGAAATTAAAATTTCACATATAACGTGCATCAGCATGACCAGTTGATTAATCAGTTTTTAAAAAATGCATTCATTTATAACGCGTGCTTTATCTTTTGATGGCTAGAAAAGAAAATTGACAGTGGCATGCACAATAAGTTCAAAGTGTGCGTTAGTGATATTTCCCCGTTGTAATTTTCTCAAAGAATTAACTTCAGAATAATGTAAAACCATGACCTTTACAAGAATGTCAGATAATTATCAATGAATATAATGCGCTTTTCATAGTAGCCGCTGAAACTAGCATATGGTCCTCCCAGGCCCCTAAATCTCCGCCATTTTGTCCAGATTCATTAGAAGGATGACCTAAGCCCCAATACTCATGATCAAAATTGAATAATTCATTTTGTAAGATGCTTCCAACTAGTAGCATTTGTTTGTACTCGTTATGCACAATGCACAATAATGTGCAACAAATGCCCTTTCAATCGATAAAACTGATACGCGCAATTTACATGAGGGATGATACGAAAGAGGCGGGGGGGGGGGGCGATTTTTTTTTTAAACGTGGAAAAGCAATACCTCCTTGAGCGCATTTGCGTGGACTAAACGCCTTGTTAGACCTTTCCATAGGCAATGCACGCAATCCCACAGACTGTAACGTATCAAGCCCAGCGAACACCTTACGATCCGACTGGCTCATGACTGGTCCACGACTGAGTGAGAGGAGATGTGACGTCACAGTTCTGGTCAGTCGTGAGTCGTAGACCAGTCAGAGGCAAGTCGGAAGGGCAGTCAGAAGGATTTGACATGCCGAATCTTCACGACTGGATCGCAATCTATTGCATCTATTCCAGCCAATCAGACAGCAGTATTGATATGACGTCAGAGTAGTAGGATGGGTCTGGAATCGCAAGGTGTGCGGTGTCGAGGCTTACGACTGCCCCACGACCCACCTCCTCTCACTCAGTCGTGGACCAGTCGTGAGCCAGTCGGATCGTAAGGTGTGCGCTGGGCTTTACCCATTCACGATGGTTAGTAGTCTTCGCGCGCAGCCCCTTTTTCTGGTACCTGTCTCTCGCTCTTCGCCTGAATTCCTAGCTCTCCTTTTCCAATATACTCGCACCCCTCCATCACTCTGCATGCCATTATTTGTTTTTAATGGTCTACTGAGAGCCAAAAAGTCATTAAACATAATGCCCTTCTAGCTCTCCATTACAAGCGGAACACTGAAATTAAGGAGAAAAATAAATACAAAGCAACGCTTTACTTGCAGGAACACCCCCCCCCCCCCCCATGATAATATTAATTCGATGTAAAATACAACTCTAAGATTGCCTTTCTAATATACCTTTTTGTTATGTAGGCCTATATTACTAGCCTACATTTAATGTGTAGTCGGTGTGGTGTGTGTGGTTGTACTTTTATAAACGAAAATAAGAGAATACATTAATTTTAATGAAATAAAATATGTGGAGATATGCAACTGATTGCAATCTTAAGCTGCCTGATTAATTTTATATTCAGTTTTGGAAGAGGTACGAAACTTTCTGAGCTGCCATCCTCACTCTTTGATGTTTAAGTTTTTTTTTTTTTGGTTGTTGTTAAAGGCCTGTATGTTTCTGATGTGATGGATAGGCCTACTGTTCCTTACACTTGGAAATATAATTATATTTTCAACTGTACATTTAGTATTTTGTCTCAATACTTTTCCAGCGTTAGACTCCCCTCACTATGTACCACTCGTACAAGCAACATCGATCCTATATGGTTGGTTGAGAGCCAGAAGGGCATTTGTTGTGCTTTTATATCAAGTAGTCAATAGCTTTCTGGCCCTCAGCAGAAGATTTGAAATAAGTACTAGTAGTACTAATACAAAATGACAGA
>CM057168.1:20683359-20710962 GCA_029962745.1 Echinometra lucunter | reverse complement strand
AAACCAGTGTTTCCACTTTTCCCAAACTTTGGAAATTTCGGGAACATTTTTACTTTTTCCGGGAAAGGTTCGGGGAATGAAATAATTCCAGGAAATTAAGGAAATATGATAATTACAGGATTTTGGGGAAATTGTGCTCTAGTCTATGCACCCACATACATGTACAAGTATACAGGAGTCAAAATGCTCAAGTATACACTTCACATCTTGACTTTGGCCCTATGTTGTGTAAAGCACATTTTAAATTTCATGAAAAAGTGCCAAATTCCAGGAAATTTTGATAGCTCATTTTAGGAAAAATATAATTCAGTTGTGGAAACACTGCCCTAAGCTGACTGATATCAATTAAATGCTTATCAGACTCCCTGAACAGCAGCTAATAATATATGGTGATTATTTCTTAAAAAGAAAAGGAAAAAAAAATCAAAAATCATAAAAAGGCAGAACATGCACATCAGAACTTGAATCTGGTACATAAAAAAATAAAACATGATTTTGAAATAAGCATGACTAGAAAGGTTTAACCAACCTCAATATCAGAAATGACCTTCAAAAGATCTTGTGAAAAATAAATTTAAAGAAAAATGTAAATGCAGTATGCTTGAAAATCATTTTCAATCATGCATTCAATTAGAACAAAATTATTGTCCTAAACAATAATAACAATACTGTAGTCATAACAATAGCAAATTCATAAAGTGCTTTTTCGACTAACTACATATGTAGTGCTTCTGAGATTTTATTCTTGAGCCAGCATTACAGATAAATAAATACATGTACAATACCAGGCAGTGACAATAATTATGAGATCAATGATTGCATAGCATTTCACAAGAATTCAAAATGTTCAGGTGATGACATGAAATTAGGTGGGAGTAAAGAATAAATAAACACAGAATAATACAGAATAACGCATTACTAGTGATATTCTAGACTAGCGATAACAATAACAAAATGATCTTGATTAAGTACATGAATTTGGGTGTATACCTCACCTGGAGGTTTTAAAATCATAAGGCTATAGCCAATATGTGTCTTGAACCGTTCGTGTGAATCATTCTTGCAGGTAAATTGTAATATTGACCTCCTTTGACCTTTGATGCCCAAATAACATTGAGCTCTCTACAGAGCATCCACCATCCAAGTTTGGTTACAAATGGACTCATGGTTTAAAAGTTACTAACCCCTGTAGAAACTTGCAGGTTAATTTTTCACATTTGACCTCATGCGACCTTTGACCTACATGCATGACCTACATATATGACCTCCAAATAACAGTGAAGCCCCTATAGAGACTCTACCAACCAAGTTTGGTCAAATGGGCAAATGGTCGCATTGCAAAGTCATTCAGGTTTCATAAGCATTACAGACGACGTACGGACGGATGCTGCGAAGGATCGTCTCTCTCTCCACCTCGGTGGCTCAACATCAATGACCAAAAATGAACTTGATCTAGCTGAAAAGCACATGAACTGCACACAGAAATGGGCATATGGGACTACCAAACGCGAAAGCTCTTTCTTGTTGTATTTCATATATGATATTTCATATAATAATGAGGGCATTTGAAAAGCAATCCTTTTCAAGGGATATGTAATTGATATTATGGTCTGTTCTAAACTGACACTCTAAAGACAAACAGCTAGAAAGCATGCATAATTATTTTCATTCTTCCCAGAATGAAAAGTTTTAAACTTGCTCTAATTAGGATTATAAACAAGGGTGATCCATAATACTGCATGAAATTCAAACCAGCAATTTTTTTTTTCTTTCTGCCCTCCCAATCAATTATCTCTGGGAAGCTGTAAGTGTAGTTCACTCAGATGGGACCAGAGGTAAAAAATTACTTGCTGGAATCCCAGTGAACATGTTCATACTACCTTTCATACCTGCTAATCCAGAAATCAAAATTTACAGGTGCAGAGGACACGTGTGCCCCTTAAATTTCAGTCCGAACCATTAAAACTAAACAATTTTCGTACAGGGCTCAATACACACAGAGCCCGAAATTTCAACCCAGACTCCCAAATACAAAAAGTTAGTGTGAAACACTGGCTTACATGTCACTAATATGCTTCGTCTTTGGTCTTTGCGAACTATTCTCCCCGGAATTTGAAAATATTTTCCTGTCAAGAAAACTGATACTGTGCTAGGTGGTAAATAGGAAGAACTAAAATGACGACATCTGCTATTAAAATTCCGCATTTTGGTATACTGAGAGGTATTAATACGCCTTCCTGTTCTCATGCATCTCTGCATGATAAGCTAGACCGAGGCCACTGTCTCATTATCTGTGGTCTCACTGCAGAGTTGCCCTGGATCATTTTTATTCGGGTAAAGTGAATCAGTACAGGGTATAGCGTCCTCTGTAGGCAAAGAAAGCGTTTGAGGGAAGGGCACTGAATACAATCGTTCAGGATTCAGGGGAAGTGAATCAATATGGGGTGTAGTGCCCTCTGCAGGCAGAGAAAGCGTTTTGGGGAAAGGCATTGAATAAAATCGTCCAGGATCTGGACTAGGGTTCCCCTTGTCATGTACCTTACTATGACAAGCAAGCCCAGCTCTCTGCTTAAAAGCCTGAGGACATAGTAAACACTGATAAGGTTTCTCCTCTGAATGTATCCTTTGATGATTCTTCAAAGTGGACTTTGTCTTGAAGCTCTGTCCGCATTGCTCACATCCAAATGGCTTCTCATCAGTATGGGTTTTCATGTGGCAAGCCAAACCAGCTCTCTGCCTGAACATCTTGGGGCAGAGGGTGCATTTGAAGGTCTTCTCGTCGGAGTGAAGCGCCTTGTGGTTCTGGAGGGTTTTGTTGTCCGCGAAGGCAGCACCGCATTCTCCACATAAGTAGGGACGTTCCCCAGAGTGAATTCGCAAATGAGCCTTGTATGAATGGTTTTGTGTGAAGCCTTTGTTGCATTCTATACACCAGAATGGTTTTCGTTCAGAGTGGTGGGTTTCAGGATGGGCGTTCATCATATGGGAAGCCAAGCCAGCTCTCTGCTTGAACATCTTAGGGCAGAGGGAACACTGGACGTTCTTTGACTCAGCATGCAGGAGCTTGTGGTTCTGCAAGATTTCTTCTTTGGTAAAATCAGCACCGCACTCTTCGCAAACATACGGCCTATGAGTCCTCATATGAGCATTATATGAAACATTTTCTGTGAACCCAATATCGCATTCAGTACACCAGAAAGGCTTATCTTCTGAGTGGGTTCGGACGTGGACGTTCATCGCTTTCTTCGAGGGAAAGGAACAGCCACACTTGATACATTCATATCGCTTGAAATTCAAAAGACAGTGCTTATGCTGGGTTGAGACCATGGAGAAAGGCTTCCTGGCAAGAACAAAGGCATCACTATCTGGAGACATAACCTGATCTGTCTCACAAGAAGTTGATGCTTTGGGTGATAAATTGTTTCCACATTCTCCTCTGTCAGCTTCGTTGCAGTATTCTAAGGACTTTGAAGGCTGTGATGGCTTTCTCTTTCTCTGAGTCTTTTTGTTTCTTTCACCCTCAGCCTTGTTTGTCCCATTTTTTCTCTTTTTCATGATCTCTATTGTATTTTCCAATGACTTTGTAGAACAGTTTGACATCATGCCACCTGAGAAAACAGGTGGTGTTGCAGTACCTAATAGAGCATCCTGAGGGATACCCTGCATCAAAATGCCAACATCCCCAGTTTTCCCTTCTTCCATTCTATCTTCTTCATTAGTATTGACTAATGATGGATGCGCATCACTGCTCACTGCATTCTTTCTCTTTTTCACAAGTTCTAATGTTTTTTCCAACGAATTTGCAGAATGCTTTGTCCTTGTTTCATCTGAACAGACGAAAGTAGCACTGGTACTTAGTAGTGCTCCATGCGGGACACCTGTTGGTTCAATGGTGACATTGCCAATTGTCGCTTCTACTTGTTTATCATCTTGATTGGTATTGATAATTGATGGCTCCACCACCTTGCTAATCCCAGTTTTCCTCATTTTCACAATCTCCAAAGTTTTGTCCAAGGAATGTGTAGAATGTTTTGTTCTCTTTTCCCCTGAACAAAGAGCAGTTAGAGTACCTACAAGTGCGCCTGGAGGGACACCCCAGGATTCAATTGTGTAATCCTTAATTATCCCATCTCCTTTCCTATCTCCACGACTGGTAGTCATTACAGATTGATTGTCGAACTTGCTCATCCCATTTTTTCTCATTTTCACCATCTCTAACGTTTTCTCCAATGAATTCACACACCGTTTTCTCCTCATTTCATCTGAGAAGTGAGGCTCAAGTGAGGTTGTTGCAGTACTTATCAGTGCTTCCTGAGGGACGCCCTGAGGTTCCATGGTTAAATTCTCAGTTTTTCCACATTCTTTCCTCTTATGAGTGGTACTAACCAGGCTGGCATTGATGACATATTCTCCATCACTCTTGCTGCTACATGTATGTGCACGAACGTTATCACAGTCTTTTCCCAACACGGCAATAGTCTCATTGGAACATTCACAGGACGAGTTACTTTGTAATGAACTTGTGGAATACCTACTACCACCTGGAAAATTTGAAGCAATATTCTGTGCATCATCCTGTGGTGCTTCATCAATCTCATGACGACTGAAACTGGTGGAAACTCTGTCCAATGTGGAAGGTTCTGCCTTGACCAACACATTGCTTCTTATTTCTTCAGCAAGAGGCTCCACACCTGAAAGGCTCCCATGGGCTTCCATCTTGTGACAGGGTACAATGTCCTGCACAAGCTATGCCTACTTGTTTGGTGAATGGTATCATCAGATGTGCTGCAACTAGGTTTTTTGGTCGGGAAATAAGTCGCAACCAGTTGAATATGGTTTTCTCTTTCACCTGCAGAAGAAAAGAAAATGGATGAATTTTTAATACAAGTGTGTTGCAACAGAAAGCAAAATAGAGAAATGAGCTAGGGTACACACTTTTGGGAATTCAAAAGAGCCATAAAAAATGCAACCAATGCAACGTCCTAGATGAGCTTAAAGGTAATGTTTGAATATATGTGCATATTTTTTCAAAGTGGTCCAAAGATGTGGAGCAAGTAGTGCTTTGTAGCTGTCACGAAAAGGCACTATAAATTTAAGAACATGTACCTTGTGGAATGGATTGTACTGGATACAGTTATTGATTGGGCTGAGTCAAAACACTTAAAGGAGAAGTCTAGGTGATTTCTGTAAACATGGATCATAAAGAGGAAAAATTCAGCAGCTAGAAAATGTCTTCCTTTACACAACATACCTTAGGATTACAGAGTAATCAACAATTAACTTTTATAAGCAGTAGTTCTAGTACAAGCCCATTTCCATCCACAATACAGTTCACACTCCGGCCCAGTGACGTAGCAGATGCACCGCATCATGCATATATGCAGGCATATGCATATGATGATGCGAGTGCAGTGATAGTATAGTGCGTGCATAGTGCGAGAGTGAATCATTGCAGTAGAGGTACACATTGTTTGTTTCGTCATCTCATATGGCGCCGTAGTTCCTTTTTTTCCCTGAATTTTAGTAGATCTACAGTCATATCATTTCTGATTTTATTAATGCTTCTTGTGCCTACTTTTAGCCTCAGAATTTGTAAAGACTGTTAAATCTGACCATTTAAATCGACGGGAAGATCTTACAATTTCTTGTGGGCTCGTAGCCCATAACTTTCGAACGGCCACACCCTATCCATCGCCACCTGCCAACATCCCGGCTTGAAGTGGTCTTCGCACACTTTCATTTACTACAAAAATTCATAAGTTCTGATGTCAAATTTACCCGTTCTAATATCATTAATCCATCGGGCACACCTCTCCCTGTCCGTCAGGGGATTCGAGATTGCATAAAACTTCTCTTAGGAACAGAACTGGTGTAATTTGTACACCAAAAGCTAGACATCTCAGCATTTTGCATAGAGAATGTGCAGAGAATAAGTGCACATGTGCAGTGCAAATGCCTTGCCTACGTCACGACCAATGACCATATTTGGGTTTCGGTGGGAAATTCAATTATTCGGAGTAAAAAAATGAACACTTAATCGGTATTTAAAAATCACATAAATCACTTTAATAAATGAAAGTAGCATTATCTGTTACATGTAGTTTGAATTTTAAGCTTTATAGTGTAATTTTAATGAAATCGTCTGGACTTCTTAACAGACGTCAAACGATCACCAGAAGTAAAACAGTTCACTGTCTTGTAAAAGGATTAACCATTTAAGAATAAAAAACCAACAAAAAACAACTCTCCCTCCCCCCCAAAAAACCCCTCTTCATCACAACTTTAAAAGCATTGCCAAAACATTCATGTCTCACTTATGAAATTTCTTTTCAACGTCCATTATTTCCTTGAAAGAAATTTGTCAACTAACAGTGTAAACAGTTCTGAATTACTATATGTTTTTTTTTTTTAATCTGAAAGACCAAATGTTGCAAGGTCAATCGTGTTGTAAACTACATCAACATACACACAGGAATTTACTGAAAATCTGGCAAGATTTCAAGAAAATAATAGAATTTCAAGTTTTCCAGGTGTGAAATATCATTCTGTACTCCTCCATCTCCCTATTAAATACTTATTCTTTCAAATAACGATTTATCTTTAAAATGGGTGGTTTACAACCAAATTTAACTATTTTCAAGGAAATATAGACTATGAAAGGATATGTCATAGTTTGAGATGTTAATATCTGGCAATAGGCTCTAAGTTTGTCGTACAACACAGTTAGGAGAGATTTTTTTTTCAAAAACATTATTTTCTTGTGTCCTTTTTTGTAACGTTATAACCATGCTAGAAAGTTCTCATTACAGCTCTGGCATTGTCCAGTTGCTTTTTATTTGTTTTTTTATGTATTGTAGACCTTGGGTGGGAGAATATGTCGTTCAGGATTGGGACTTGGAATGAAATGGAATGGATATTTATTTTGCTGTATCAAAAGGTGTGAAAAATTGCTCAAATGTAACGTTACTAATCATAGAATTGCCCTTATACTAGTATCTGTGCTCTTTCTAACGAGTTTCCACTGACTTTGGGAAGCTGCGAGGAAGTTTCTTCCCCCAAGTATGTTTGTTTTGTGTGGTTTTACATTTTCAAAATCCTCTTTAATTAAGAGATTAAAGGAAATAGTCCCCCCCCCCTTTTTGGGGCAGGGGCGTAACAGGTACCTGTTATCAGGGGGGGCAGAGCCCAAAATTTCCCGGTAACTATGTCTAAAATCTGTGGCGTAGCTACGACTGCATTTTAGGAGGACGGTAGTGCTCCACCGGCGTAAATCCAAATTGAGGAGTGAGGGAAAAACTTTTGAAACGATTTTTTTCCCCTCTCACGCACATTTTGATATCTATTTTGCAAGCGAGCGAAGCAAGCGAGCACAAAATAACCACTTTTCCGGTTTTTAATTGCATTTTCGAATAAGAATTCTAAAATATGATGAAAGAGCGAAGCGAGCGAGTCAAAAATAACCACTTTTCTCGATAATAATCGCATTTTCGGATGGAAATCCTAAGATTTTTACGAGCGAGCGAAGCGAGCAAGTCAAAAATAACAAATTTATTGTTTTCTGTAGCATTTTTAAATAGAAATTCTAAAATATGATGATTGTTTATGACAGATATTCAGAATTTTTACTAACTGATTAATCAAAATATATTTTCTTCCTTAAAAAGTGTGTCTACATGGGGGTAAATTTGTACACACCATCACCTCTCTTCCCCCAGGGGGGTGATAGATCCCTCACCCCCGCAATTTACGCCAATGTAGTGCTCCCTAGAGGGGAGGGTGCAGGGAGGGGGGAGTTTCCCCCCTCCCGCGCGAAGCGCAGAAGCTCCGCATAGCCAAAAATTTCCCGGTAATTAAGTCTAGAATCAGTGGTGTAGCTAGGATTTCATTTTAGGACGATAGTGCAAAGCGCGCTCCCTAGGCATGCTAGGGGGAGGGTGCAGTGATGGTGATTTTCCCCTTCCCGCGCGAAGCCCAGAAGCTCTGACGGTTCCTTGAATAATAATTGTTCGTTGACTGTTCCTGGCCTCTTACATTTTCTGCCTTTTATCGGTTGGGGGGGGGGGAGCCGAAAATTTCCCGGTATCTGAGTCTAGAAATAGAATATGCGGAGGTGAGCCCCCACCGCGATTTGCTTGTTGCGAAGCCCTTAGCGGGTGGGGCGCAGGGTTCTGGCTTAGGGCCCCTGATGGGGGTCTACAGGGAAAGCCACTGCGGAGGTCCAGGGAGTGGAGCACCCGGAAACTACGGGGTTTGGGTACTAAATTTTCCCTCATTTCTTTTGTTTCCCTTTGCTTTTTTCTTTTTTCCCTTTCCCTCTTTTCCCTCTCTCTCTCTTCTTCTTTCTCCCCTCTTTCCCTTTTTCTTTCCCGTTCTCCTTCTTCCTTCCCTTTCTCCTTCTTTCTTTCCCTTTCTCCTTCTTTCTTTTCCTTTCTTCTTCTTTCTTTTCCTTTCTTCTTCTTCTTCCTTTCCCTTTCTCCCTTCCTTTTTCTTCCTTTCTCTCCCTTTCATTTTTTCCCGGTGGTGTGGTGGATTTTCCCGCTGAAATCCTTCAGGGGGGGCACTCTGCCCCCCCTGCCCCCCCTGCCCCCCCGGCTGTTACGCCACTGTTTTGGGGGGAATGGTAGACCGTTTTGCAAAAATCTTTTATGACTAAGCCCTGGTTGTTGAGAAAGGGGCATGTGACTCAAAATGGGAAAGAAACTGCTGAGAAGATACTGCAAAAGGATGACATTTCTAAACTGGTAGGCCTTCAAGTACAGTCAACTCCGCCTAAGTTGAATTTCTTGGGACTGAAGAAAATGCTTCGACTTCGAGAAAATTTGACTTATGAGGGTCAAAAACAATAGAAAATAAAGGAATGGGACCCAGTACAGACCTTCGACTTTGGTGATTATTCGACTTGTGCAGAGTTGACTGCATATGTAGGAATACAGAGAATGGGAAATCTCATGAATTTACTCTTCATCTTTAGTATGAGAAAAACTAAAATAACCTATATTACATATAGAGTTTGATTGCTTAGAATTTGCCATTTCATGAAATTTATGTTTAGAGTACCAGCTCTGGTGTGCGGCCGCTTAAAGGGAATTTGCTGATTATATTTATTAATCAAAGACTCACACATAGTTCAATACCATCAATGCAGAGTCCAAATACCTGCCAATTGAATAGAGGGCAAACTTAAAATTATTGACCAATTACGTGGTCAGTAGTGTCCATTTTTCAAAACGATGTTAGGGGTCCTGTGTGCGGCCGCCCCTACCCCTGTGTGTGGCTGCCTATCATTTGGCGAGCATTTAGCACCATATTTGTGATGAAGTAAACAAAATTAATATTGAATTTTATGCTTAACACACCAATACTTTATGAAAAGTAATAATACTGTGTAGAAACCCATAAAATCTGTCAAAAGTGATGATCTACCAAATGCCGTGACAAAGAAATGAAGGCAGAGTACAATCTCCTACAAAAACCTGCATTTTGTACCATTTTACATAGGGTGGCCGCTCACAGGACCCATCTTGAAAAATGGCTCTGGTGAGCAGCCACCCCCATGCAAATTTTTCTCTGGTGGTATAAATAAGAATTTCTGCAGCAAAATATGGACCATGAACTTCATGCTCTTAAATAAAAATCAAATCAGTTATCAAATTGAACAAATAAAGCTTAAGTATTGGCTTAAGTATGTCAAAGTTTCTTAACTTCAAAGTTAAGAAACTGCCATTTTTCAGTCAATGACTGGTGGTGTTGACTTCTAATGATATTCAGTGAGACTCATTAAGCTTATTGCTTTCGCTGAGTATGTTTTTTGGTGCACTAGAACCTACATGTACCTGAGACTGTCCAAGGTAATTTTTGAAGGGATACGAAAAATATTTTTTTAATTTTTAGTTTTTATTCACCACCGGCCGCTCACAGGGTACGGCCGCCCACAGGAGCACATACTCTACACAAAAATCTATTCCTTAGCAGCATCACAGATCATACATGAAACATACAGGAAACCTGGATGCAACGTTATGTCATTTTTCTGTGCGATTCAATACATAAATTCAATATTTCAAGCATGTTCATGAACGGAAGGACACAAGACATTCGAAGCAGCTTCCTAAACAGCATGCTGGTAAGTGAAATTCTATTTTTCTTCTTTATTTGGTGTCATTTCAATTCAGTTTCAAACTATGTTGACTCACGATCCACCGGCTTCTGATTTCAGGAAGGAAAAAACTTTGACAAAGAAAAAGGGCCTTAATGTTGTCGTTGTTTCTATTGTCCTCTTGTTCAAACAGTCTCTGATATTGGAGACTTTGAATTATCCAATTTCATATCAGAGGCTGTCTCCAAAAATCGGCCGTGCGCCTCTACTGTCAAACAACATGACAAGAAAACCTATGTATGGGACCTGTCAATGGCCCTTTAAATTTAATCCAACGCACAGCAAACAACAGAAAACACACCAAAAGCCCTCTTCTATCGCTTTAAATGAAAATGTGAGCAGTTTTAATTGCTCTTAAATACTTACACTTCCACTTCGTTCACAGGATCATCGGTCATCAGTCATATGGGAAGAGGATCGTTTATCAAATAAATTTTAAGAATTTGGCCACCTTTCAGTTTTCTGTGTATGTGTAGTCTTTCCGTTCAGACCTTGCACTGCATGCATTGCGATTGAATTATATTAAATTTTTATAGAGCCAACTTCTCGCCTTTCAGGTATACGCCTTTACATCACCACGTTCACTCCTAATTAAAACTCATTGCCACTGAAATGTTAACATGGAAATTATCATATAACTGCATGTAGGCCTGTTTTTTGTAATTTGTTGGCCTATATTGTATAACTGAATTCTGATGTTTTGAGCAGAGAAGTGGATTAGGCATCTCTGGGGGCGTTTCATCAAGTGTCTTAATTGTCTGGGGGTTTTTTTACTGAAAAAAATTTGCTCTTAGCCAGTCAGATGCAAGGATATTCCAATAGCTTATACAGTTGTCAGTCAAAATCACTGACCAGACACTAAATGCCAATGGAACGCTCCCCTGTTTCCTCTTTTTCAACTTCCTACTTGACCTTTACAACCTCCTTGGTACTAATTGACGAGAGAAAGGGTGTGGTCGGACGGGAATCGATGAGGAGAGGGCGGGTTACATGCACTATATAGGCCTAGTGGTTTGAGGAGAAAGAAACCCTAGGGGAAAATTAAAGTTGATGAAATTCGGCTCACAGGCACCAATGGAGGAAGGGAAAGGGGTGGGTTTAGGAGTGGGGCTCTTATAAACTCACAATTATTCAATGACCAATGAATCTATATCCTTCCCCCCCCCCCGGGGGGGGGGGCACTTCCATTGAAGAGTGGACAGCATCCCCGAGAATCGTCCTTAAAAAGGCACCCTAAACGAGGATTCAAGGGCAGGCCGCTAGGACACCCTAAACACGGATTTTGTGCAGATGTCCCAGATTTCCACACCCTAAACGAGGATATTCCCATTTTCATATCTTAAGAGTGTTAGTGGGGTCCATTGTTTGGAGCCGTTTTTATCTCGAGATAATTCACTGTCTCATTATGTTTTACACAGGCGTTATAGGATTTTCCGTTCACGGGTCTTGTTACAGTCGGTCTCGCAGTCGGTGCAAATTACATACCCTTTTCGCGTATTAGATTATAGTGATTTAGGAGGCTTTTTTTTTTTCATTTTTGGACGTTTTTGACACTCTATTCGCGTTCCGCGCCTAACCTTGAAAAAATACCCCTTTTCCGCGTTTTTTTTTTTTTTCTCGCGGATGCTGTCCACTCTTCAATGGAAGTGACCCCTCGGGATCCTTCCTACACATTGGCTGGCAATTACTTTATCCACATGAGAGATTCACATAAGTTATTTTTCAATTTGACTTTGTTATACATGTATAAAGACCTTTTCCAACCGCAGGGTTAATGCTTTGAGACCAGTAAGTTGAATGTTTATTGGACTTATACTGGCCTCAACACTGGCGTAGCGAAGGGGGTGGGGGCACTGTTGATCGGCGAGCAAAAAAAAAAAAAAAAAAAACAAAAAAAAAAACCAAAAAAAAACAAACAAACAAAAACCAAACAAACAAACAAAAAAAAAAAAAAAAAAAAAAAAAAAAAAAAAACCAGACTTTTATCGAGTCCACTTCACAAAACTTACCCTAACCCTACCCTGCAAAATGAAAGTAAAACGTAAATATGCCACTTCTCATATAAGTTACCCCTAATAATGAATTTTAGTGTGCATAAAATGCCATGTTCAACATTCTCCCTACAGTGGGAAGGGGGATACCCTCCTCCGCTCGGTCATTTCGCTCCTTCACATTGCCCCCCCCCCCCTCCATGCCAGTTCTCATACAAGTTATACCCCCAATACTGAATTTTAGTGTGCAGAAAATGCCATTTTCATGCACAAATTAGGAAAAATCTCCCCTATTTAGTTTTGTTTTAATTTCACCTAGTTTGATCGAGTAGTCCCCGTACCGTGGGAGGGGGATACCCTCCCACACCCTCCCCCGCTCGGTTGCTTTTCTCCCTCGCTTTGGCAACCCCTGTTGAAATTCCTGGCTACGCCATGGGCCTCAATATTAACTGCGTGGTTCGAGAAAGTCTTTGTCTATATCCATGCCAGTTAGTGAAATTTAAAGTTTAAAAAATACGAAATCCAAAAATTAAATCATAAGAAGATAGCATTAGATTGGTGGTTTTATATCCTCATAAAGTCATAACTGTGAAACAGGAACAGACAAACAATATCCAAGAAACAAACAATATAATTACGATTAGATTTCATTAACTGGTTTATTAATTATAAAACATTACAACTTTTTACTGTATGGAAGACGAGTGTACATTAACAGGAAGAGAGTATATTTCATTGAATCATTATTAGTCTTTGCATGAATTCTAAACTTGATAACTCATGATACAAAAATAAAGATTTCATTGATTATATAAAATAGGCAATATAGTGTAGTAGATATCTAGAAATTGTAATAAGAGGTATACAACGTAAGCAGTGACGTTGAAAGACATGCAGCCCTGAATAATGTTTGGGTTTTTTTATGGATTTTCACAGCTTCTAACAAGGCTCCGATGTCTTCAAGCATTTTACAGAAATGTCATTAACTTGCATTGAATCCAGGGCCCGTCTCATTGACAACTGCCATATTAATTTTCTACGACAAATTTGCTCTCAGCCAATCAGATACAAGGATTTCAGTAGCTTATAACAATTACTGCAACTTGTTATTGATATCAAGTTTATGAAACGGGTCCAAGGCTTGCCTGAGCCCAATGCGTGCACCTTCTTCTCTCCCGAGGGAGCATTTAAAGGAGAATGAAACCCTGGGGAAAAATCAATTTTAGTGAAAAGAGAGGACAGAGAGAAGCAATTAAAAAAGTTCCATCAAAAACGGTTACGAACTGAGAAAGTTATCAAAGTTTAAAAAGTCTGAATCTACTTTCTATGGCGATCCTCAAATGGCAATGTTTCTTTAAAAAGGCAAGTTTTGAAGGACAACTCTCATAATTTTGTACACAAGATTTCATCTTTTTCCATTATCTCTAAAGATGCTGCTTGTCTCATTCTTAGCTCAAGATATAATATCATGGGAAAATGTCTTTGACACAACATAATTATGTTGAATTCACAAAGATATAAGCAGCATCCACACAAATATAAAAAAAAAAAAAGATACAAGCAGCCTCTTTAGAGATATTGGAGAAAATATGAAATTTTGTGTACAGAACATAAGTTGAGAGCTGTCCTTCTAAACCTGCCATTTTGAAACAACATTACTAATTTAAGGATCGCCATAGAAAGTAAACTGAGACTTTTCAAACTTCCATAACGTTCTCATTTCGTAACTGTTTTTGATGGAACTTAAAAAAAAAAAAAACTGCTTCTCTCTATCCCCTCTTTTCATTAAAATTATTTTTTCCCCAAGGTTTCATTCTCCTTTAAGTAAGTGGCCTTTAAATGGCATCACGCAGAAGGTCATAATACTATAACCAAAATAACCTTCGGCATTATCCTACAGGATACACTTAACACATGGCCAGGAGTATGGCACAGATTAATGTCTTGCCCAAGGATATAGTGCCGTGTAGGGATTCGAACCCGCAACCTATATACGCAGTCAAGTGTTTAACCACTCGACTACGACACCTCTGCAAATATTACTGTTTCATTGCTTTCATTGCAGCAATGTTTCATTTCGAGATTTTTTTAATTAAACACAGGGGCGGCGCCAAGATATTTTGATAAGGGGCAAAATAGTTTTGAGCATTTTTTCTGGTTTTCAACCTTGGCCAGTAGGTGAGTTTATTTACGTTTTAAATGAACGAATAGGACTATTATACAGTTGCATGACGCTGCCCTCTCTTCTACGTCTTCTTTCTTTCCTTCTTCTTCTTCTTCTTCTTCTTCTTCTTTTTTTATCACTTGAAATATGATAGAGTGGCCGCCCATGCCCCTCTGTAGCGCCGCCCCTGAGAAAACATGAGATTCACAGAGGAGAAGATAGCTTAGAAGAATAAAGAATGAAAAGACATTATTCATTAAAGAGACTTCAACACGGGCGAAGTCTGTCGGTTAAAAAGTAATTAGGGGGACACATCTGAAATTTTCTGACAAGCACACACAAAACAGGTCCTCAGCTTTTCCGGGTCCGTTTATTACTCATGGCTGCGTGGTTTCTTTTCAAATCGTATATTCAATACATTCGGTCAAGGCCACTCAATGGTATGGATTAAAATAAATAATGAAATAATATATATATATGTATATTTCTGAGTTGTGTTTAGATCCATCTTGGTTTTCCAAGTAGTTTGCCACAGACAGATCACGGTTAAGTAGCCAACTGGACATTTTTCCCCCTACATACATTTGGGAGAGGGGTCGTTATTAGGAATAGCAATTCCTGCCAGTTTCAGAAGGAGAATGTTCATTATTTTGTGATTGTATTGACTTGCTGGAAAAAGGTAGCCGCAGATAAGTGGGATTGGGCGGAAGACACATTGGTTATTTCAATCTTGTATCATTGCCCCCGTTTCAGTAAAACTTCTACAATGGAGCGAGGCAAGTAGACGATATAATTGCATAGATTTCTATTTATAGAGAAAATATCATGTGACACGTGTGAGGTACATTCTTTCATGGCGTTTGGGCACTGTGACGTCAAGACACCAAAACATGCCCTCATTGGTCCTCTCTATTGATCACGTGGTACTTTAGTTCTCCCCTCTCCTTGCATTGTAGGACGCTGTCAAAGACATAATAAACAATTATATTTGCGATTAGCATGATTAGATTCTATACATTTTTTGGCAAGACCGTTAAGGAAAAGGATAAGTAACGTTAAGGAAAACAATGGGCAATAAAAGAGCCCAATACACTCTTTTAAAAAAATGGTTAAAAATCATTAGGTTGCATTATGGTTACAATAATGAAACGAAAAAAATTTGATTAAAAAAAAAACATTATGTTTTACATAAAAATTTGTTTTTAACCAGCAGTTGGTCGATCGGTTCCTATTTCAACCAATCTAATAAAAAATTTTTTGTCGAGTGTATAACATAGAGAAAATAGCTAATAGGCCTACCCGATGGATGCTAAAAATCTTAAAATCCCTAAGTGCAAAATAATCATTCATTATTCCCTCAGATGAATCATTGCCCCATTATAAGGCCTGCTGTGCACTGAAAGTTAGACTCATAATGCCTTCCACTATTAGCTACCGCTTTTTTTGAATATCCAAATGGTGATTTTTCTAAGCCGGAGTACTGTTGACGTCAGCTCTTGAACATTTAAATCATAAAGAAGAATAGAGAGCAACAGAAAGAGAAAGAGGCAACAGAAAGAGAGAGAAAGAGGGAAGGGGGGGGGGGGCAAAAGTGTGAACCGACATAATGCTACGGCGACAATAATTGCTCCGGGCTTCATTAAGTCCATGATTTTTTCAACGAAACAATAGAGTAGGTTCAGGGTTGCGATATGGTTTCTAGGTCGGGCTTAGAGTTAGGGTTAGGCATAACGTTTGGTACAAGGCTGTAAAGTTTAGGTACTGTAATTGTGCACGAAAGTGGCGCCGAGCAATTGTCGCCGGAGCATGCGTCATGGGATATGAGAGACGCCCAAAGAAGGGATAGAGAGAGTGAGAGTGAGTGTGTGTGTGTGTGAGAGAGAGAGAGAGAGAGAGAGAGAGAGAGAGAAGGAGGAAGAGTTTGCAAACATACCCAACACAGACGATAGGGACGAGCTGGAATGCAACGAGGAAGAAAAAGACCAATGGCGGGTAAAACGAGACGGTCGCCGAGTAGATATTATTAGCAATGACAGGTGTTAATAAGGTCCCTATACTATCCATACAGCCAACAAAGGCTAACATCAGACCTAGAAATAGGGAAAGAAAAGAACAAATTTTATGTCAAAATATTGTTTCCCAAGGCAGAGGAGGGATTAAAACTGTTGCTCACAGTGGCGTCATTCTGTTTTATAGGGGGGGGGGGATGGCATTAGCATTTTCTAACGGGTGTCTTTTTTATCCCGCAAATTCCCTGACACCCCTCCAAAAAATTCCTCGAGAAAATTAAACAATTAAACATGAGGGGGGGGGGGGAATACCATACTGTGTCCCCTACCCTTAAAAAAATGTAGGGGGACGTGCCCCCTGCTCCCTCCCCATGATTGATGCCCATGATTACATACTGACGGTACGTCATGCGACAAAGAATATTGCAGATAAATTACTCACCTCTTTCGTTATCGTTTGCCAGTTTGGAAAGTTGTGATCTTATTACAGGAAAGCATATTCCATTTAATACACCGATACCCGCCGCTGGAGAGAGAGAGAGAAAGAGAGAGAGAGAGAGAGAGAGAGAGAGAGAGAGAGAGAGAACACAATAACAATAATGAAAATAAATTCATTGCAAACAAAAAGACTTACAAAATAATGACGTCATACCCAACGCCGTGCTGGCAACAAAATCTTATCAAATTCACGTCATGATAATGTTCCGTAGATCACGCAGTTATGTCTTTTCTTCTTTAAGAATATCATACAAATTCAATTTTGATCAAATTGATTGATAAGATTTATAAGTTATGTCAATTACCTATGCAATTTTTCTCCTCCACCTTGATTATTTTGTTCTATGTGATTATTCGCCGAAACATTATTTGTTTTTGTCGTAATATAGTTTCGTGTTTTTTCTTTTGTTTTATTTTGTTCCGTTTTTTACCAAACCCAGATTTAAGAATTCGGTCATTTGCCGCGAAGCCGTTTCACTCCCATTCAATTCGATTCAATTTGATCCAGTTCAGTTCTAACTTCAATTCACTGTACAAGAATGACTTACCGATGAATAGTTGATAAGACTTCTGTGCTAGTGCGACAATGAGAAAAAATATTCCCATGTTCCATTGACTCAACTGCAGAATCCAGTTCTCTCCCATGACACGGCCCAAAACTGCCCCACTAAAAATCATGCCTAGGGATTAAAAAGGAAAACAAATAAGTTGTTAAATCATTGAAAAGCAGCCACAGGCCACTGCAGTGTAAGATTTCTATAAATTGATTTCCAAAGGACACGACTCAGGATAAGTCATAGGCTATCAGTTACATAAAAAAGAAATAAATGGATTTTCGTACATACTCGGATGCCCAATGATGCACAATAATATTATGCTATATATACGCCCTTGGATCTCATGCGTTCTCACTCTCTCTGGTATTCAAGAAATTATGATTTGTCAATAATTAATTTTTCTAAAACTAAAAGATCCGCCCCTAAAAGAAAAAAAATCACACAAAAGAGGACAGGAAAGAGAAGAAAAATGAAACCAGGTCCAGGCTCCCCACATGAATGGGACAATGCATTCAAAAAGCATCTCAACAGTGAGATCTGTGCACCCCCACCCCCCCCCCCCCCCATCCTCACCCATGCTACACCTTGATATAGTCCGGCGATGTTTAAAAAGAAACCATGAAATCATGAGTGGATTATGGCAAAATAAGATTCTCGAAGGTTTTAAACATAAGTACGATAAGTATAGTGAATTGATCATGTTGATTGAGACCGGTGCCCCCATCCCGACTCGCTCTCTACGCCAATGGCCTGTATTCTGAACTCCAGTTTAACTTAAACTGCTGTCTAAACTTTATGGTGTAAACCCAGTCTAAATCTGCCCTTTAAAACTGAAGTTTTAGATAATCACATTCTGAACACTGGCCTAACTTAAACTCCAGTCTAGTGTGGTTCAACTTTGTACAGAAATTTAGATTGGACTTATAGTTTAAAGTCAGATTAAGCTCTGATGTAACTTAGACTGGAGTTTAAGTTAAACCGGAGTTCAGAATATGGGCCAGTGGGTCTAGATGGGATAATATGATGACATACCAAAAGACTGGCTTGTTATTCCAACAATATTTAATAAAGAAACCATTAGCGGGTTGAGGCAAAATGGTTCCGCAAGACTGTACACAATAGTTAGCTGTGACTGGGCTCTCGCAGTAATGATGATGCAAACCATTACAGTGGTGTACATTATTACTTTTATTCTTCGGCCATTGTTGTTTATCTGTCGAAACAAAATAAGAAAATGCAGCGACGTAGAAAAAAAGGAGAAAAGAAAATGGAATAAAAAGTGTCACTATAAGGAAACACTCTATAGCAGTAGATTATATTTAATTTTCTGGAGGGGGGGGGGGGGGGGGGAGGAGAAGATAACCATTCGCCTCTTCAGGTGTCTTCCCCCCTTTTTTTGGGGGGGGAATGGAAATACAACACTAACTGATAATAAAGAAATCTGTTTATATAGGTTTTCCAGGTCAAATGTCCACTGGTTGGAACCAATCATCCATAAAGGCAGTTCAAATGTCCATGTTGTTCGATAAATGTCCACATTAGAATACTGGTGTCAATTTAGGCATTTCAAATGTCCATGTTGGTACTCAATGTCCTTATAGTATCCTTATAGTACATGTATTTTAAATAGGCGATTAGGGAGTTCAAATGTCCATGTTGGGTTCTAGATTTCCATAAAGTACATGTCAAAAAACCCATTAGGGGGGTTCAAAGGTCACTATAGGGAACTGAATATCCAGTTAGCAGGAGCAGTATCACATCAGGGAACTCAAATGTCGAATAGTGATTTCAATTGTCCATAGTTTAAACCATATAGTTGAATTGCATAATAACCATTATCTTACATAATATATTTTTAGTAACTAAGGCATACACATGAATACATTAAACATGTTAAACACAAGACTATAGCCATGATAGCTATGGTGTAAAAAAAAAATCTGCTTTTCATCACAGATACTGGCAAAGTTGCCAACTCAAGGATCCCCATAATAGGGATTTACTGAAACTTTAAAAATTGATAACTCTTGAACAGATTGTCCGATTTTGCTCAATCTTTTATGTATTTAAATGTTGTTCTATTATATTTTGTTATATTATGGAAAAGTCTTGTATCATTGCAGATAATGTGGACATAAAGCCTAAATGATAATGAAATGAAATATTACAACTTTTTTTCATCTTGAAGTATACGTTCAACCTTTATTTCATTGGTGCAATAATATATTATATATATATACCTCATCAATAAAGAGGAGTGGAATTCAGTCTTTTAGGAATCATTTCGTGTAGGCGTAGAAACCACTCCAAAACAGTGGCCCTTTTTTTAAATACCTCAAGTAACACTTAAAAAGTGAATTTCTAGTCCGGAACAAAATATGGAGGAAAGAAACAAAATGTTTACCCTAAGAAGATCTAGAATTCCTGAGAGTAATACTTTCACTCCAACACCTTTTCTCCCAGTACGTCTGTCCACCGTCTCTATCAGTACGTTAGGTAAAACTGTATATACTAAGGCAGCTATAGCACAACCAAGGGCTACCCACAGTGGAGTTATGTACTTGTGAAAAGAGTGGTCTCCTCCGTATTGCAGTGCAATGCCCAGAGATATCTGTCCAACGCCCATACCTGGATGATTCCACATTGAAGAAAATCGGACAGAAATCAGGAGAAATCGGGAGAATCCGTCATTTCAAAATATATATTTCATTTTTTAAAGCTGAAATATGTAATCTAAGCTGAGACTTTGCAGTTATTTTGAGATTTAGAATACAAAAATATTATTATTTAAAACATTTTTTCTTAATTTAAAAAAGGTGCAGAAAAAGAAAAAGAAGGAGAAAAAAAAGGGAAGAAAGAAATCAGGAGAAATCGACCGGAACCGTAGTTTCAAAACACATATTTCTTTTTTTTTTAATTGAGCACAAAAATGCAATCTAAGCTAAGACTTTGCCCGTTATTTCAAAATTTGAAATAGAAAAATAATATCAAAAGCTCTTTTTCTTTTTTATAACAAAATGCAAGAACTCATGCCGTTCAATAAAAAAAAGAAGAATAAAAAGAAGAACATTGTAATGGTCTACCAGAAATTTCTCAATAAGTTTCTGTATTGCGTTCAGCCGTGTGTAACTTTGCTCTGAACTTTTAAGTGCGATAGGGAAACATTGTCATGCCGCTGTCACGCTGCAGACCGTGTTTTGCCTCGTGCTTAACCCTTTAATCCACTACTCACATTTTGCTTACCTACAAAGAAGAGAGTCTCAAAGATGATGATTCTGGGCGTGCGCGACTTCTCTGACGTCACATCCGAGATATAAGCCGCACCTGTCGAGAGAAGCAAGGCTTGCCCACCGGTAAAGCCCGAGATGAAGTCCCCTGCAAGTAAATACTCGATGGGCGCTTGGAAGTAGACTACGGCCAAATAGACCATCGATTGTAAACAGTTTCCCATTATGTTAAGGTGAAAAGCGGGTTTGCGACCTAATCTATCGCTCAATGATCCTAGAAGTATTGCCATGAGTACACCTGTAAGATATAGAAAAACAAACAGGTGTTAGAAAATTTAATTACAGCATCATGAAGTTTTTATTCCTTGTCGCACAAGAGACTTCATTTTCAATGCATTATTCACTGTGCTTATCGAACCTAAGCAGACTAGATGTACTAAATACACAAAGTAGTTAGTTACTAGAGCATTAAAATAAATGAATTTGAACACACATGTACACAGACATGCACCCTAACAAACACGTACACAAAATGGACCTGATAAATGGAATTATAAAAAAAAAAACATTTTCTGACTTGCTTTCATTGTCATAATCACCATCATCATCATTATTCTTAATAGGCCTATCATCACCATTATTATTATTATTATATAATATTGTTGCATCATTATTCTCATCATCATCATCATCATCATCATCATCATCATCACCATCACCATCACCATCATTACAATCCCTATTGTTATTTTTGTTATTCCTATGACTATGATGATGATGATGATAAAGATTATATCATTATCATTATTTACTATCATTATTATTATTATCATCATCATCATCATCACTGTTGTTGTCATCAATCTTAATATCATCATCAATTCTGATTCACTTTATTGATATCATTATGATTTTATCTGTTGATTTCTCTTTTGTTGCATTCAAAATTCGACGGAAACCTTATCATCCACATAATAAGTAAAGCGAACAGGATCTGTGAGAGCCAGGGCGGCGTCAGGATATTTTGATGGGGGGGGGGGGGCAAGATGACCCTTAGGGAAATTTATTTACGTTTTGAATGAAAATATAGGAGTATTATATAGCTGCATGACCAGCCCCCTCTTTTCCCATACTCTTTTTCTTCCTCCTCCTCTTTTTCTTCTTTTTCTCCTCATGTTTTTTCCCTTTTGATCACTTGAAAAATCATGGGGGGGGGGGGGGGGAAGAGAAGGCGGTCGCCGCCCCTGGAGAGCACATTCGAAACGGATCGTCGCTTACCCGGTATAGCATACGCAAGTCCCAAGTACAGCAGCCAGGTGGAGGTTTCAGCTTGAATATGATCTTCGATGGTCTGACTCGTGTTTGATGTTTCGTTTGATCCACACGCTGATGAAGATCTATTGTGAACCAGCGAAATATTGTATTTTGCTGCCACCCTGTCATGGATATATTCAGCCTGGAAGAAAAGGAAAATCATTGCAGTGTAAAGACAATTAAGACAATAAAGACAATTTAAAATTTATATAAAGTAGATAAATACAGACTCCGTTGACAAAAAGACAAAATTTCAATCGATTATTTCGCCAAATTGTCATATATATATATATATACATATATATATTATATATACGCACACACACACACACACACACACATATATATATATATATATATATATATATATATATATATACATTATGACAAGTGTTTAGCAGCGGTTGTTGATTTATCTTTAGGCCTACGTTTATTTGATTATATAATGAAATTTCACTATTAATAGCAAAACTTAAACCTTTGAAAATATAGAGCCAATTTAAGAAGGGGGGGGGGGGGCACGCACGTACACACTATGCGCACACCCCTCACGAACAATACAGTATAATGACATGTTCGTCTTATCAAGCCCCGTTTTATTTCCTCAATATTAATCTCATTTAACTGATTTTTTGAGGCAGCTCCTTTTTTCAGGTGTTCCCATTAGCAGGAATTTATCCTGTAATAACAATGATAATGTTTTTATGCTTATATTTCTTTATTAATGAATATAGTCACTATTTGCATTCTTCATTGTAGTGTGGTCGTTTATGGAATATACTACCTGCTCACTGTGAGTTTAAAATACACTAAACTAAATTAAACTGAACTTCGGGAGCAGACTATACCTTCATCGTTGTTAGCATCTGATAAGTCAGACATGTGAGGGCGACAGGTACTTCGACTGTGACGTATCGAGATACCGCCCTCTTGAGTTGACGTTCAAATCTATCATCTTGGCTCGGTGTTTTCTGCTTATCGTCTGGTGCGTCATATGGCTTGTCTGAGGTATCACTGTTATTTATGGAAGAATAATTCGGTTCCATGCCTCTGCAAAATAAAAATTATAATAATGATATTCTGGATTTTTGCCCGGGGGGGGGGGGGGGCACTCAGTATATAATGCGTGGTGGGTATGTGCCGCGGAGAAGACCCCCATTTTGCACTCAAATTTCCGTTCCAAAGCATAGTATTTTTTATTGAGAAAAAGAACAAAGAAAGCCGTGCCAAAGCATAGCATTTTCTTCTTATCGAGAAAAAAGAAGAAAGAAATCCGTTCCCAAGCTTCGCCTATTTTTCGTTACGCCGTTCCGGCCGCATTGATCCGCTACGATGAGCTGCATTTTTGGTGAAAAGCGGCCCGCAGAGCGCTGCCAGACCATCGCCTCTGCGCGAGCGCACCCGGCGCCCGTGCCGCCGGGCTAGCTGCATGCACGTATATGCCCGTTCCATAGGGATACATACGCACTCACACGCAGGCGAACCGTTCCAAAGACCCCCGTTTTCACAAACATTTGTAGTTCCGAAGCCCGTTCCGAAGACCCTCCTTTTCACAATAAGCCCGTTCCAAAGCCCCCGTTTTTTGTCTCGCCCGCGGCACATATACCTACCACTTTTGAGGTCGAGTGCCCCCCTCCGGGGATTTTTGTAGCGCCTAATACATCTCGTACCCCCGTCATCGGACTCAGGCTTGCCCGCACACACTGTATGCACCTTCTCCACTCCCTAGGGAGTATTCTAGCCAGGCGCTTTTTGAAGGCGCTCACAATGCTAAACAAATCACAATGATTTGTCCGGGTATTACTACTCCCTTAACACCTGGGTGAAGAGTTGCAAATGTAAATTCATATATTGAGAACATTAGTTCTGCGGCAGGGATTCGAACCCCGTACTTTGTAGTTTAAAGTCCGGAGACTTATCCACTGGACCAGAACACTCTACGTGATAATAATGCTAATGCTCTAAATGATAATAATGCTACTACTGCTACTACTACTACTACTACTACTACTACTACTACTACTACTACTACTACTACTACTGCTGCTACACGAAAAAGCATAATTGAAGAATATTATTTAAACATCAACACTCTGTAAAAACTAAAATGTTGAATCACCATTCAAAACTGTGCCAGAAGAGTGACTGCATTTTCAAAATAGTAGATTAACGTTTTGAGCAGTGAAGTCTCCAGTTCACTGTACTATAAACATGAAACTAAAGAAAATATATATCTTTATCGAACCATTTACGTAAGAGTGTAACTTTATAATATCACGAATAATGATAATAATGTTATAACTAGAATATTAATAATAACAACAATGATTGTAAAAGCTTATTCGGGTAATATAGGTTTTCCAGGTCAAGTATCCGCAGTATCAGAGCAAATGTCATAGTAGGTAATTCAAGTGTCAATATAGAAATCAAAAGTCCCCTAAAGCTAAACAAATATCCAAACAGGTAAATAAGATGTCCACTGAGAATACAAATAGCCACAAACAATAGAATCAGTTACAATAGAAATCATTTTCAAAAGGGAAATCAAATGTCCATGTAGCAAGTCCAATATCCTCATTGAGGAGTCAAATATCCACATAATAGAAATTGTTACGTAATCAAGTCTCTTATAGGTAAATCAAATGTCGCGTAAGTAATTCATGTAAGAAAATGGTTATATGCGCACTGGCGTATTCAGGAATTTTCAACAGGGGGAGGGGGGCAAGGCGAGGAAGCGAAGCGACCAGCGGGGGAGGGTGCGGGAGGGTGTAAAGGCCCACGGTAGTGAGATTTATGAAAAATCGTGCACGAAAAAGGAATTTTCTGCACAAAAAATCCAAGTATTAGGGGTAACGTATATGAGAAGTGGGATATAGGAGGGGGGGGGGGGGGGCAAGGTGAGGGTATGGGAGGGGGTATCCTCCCTCCGGTATCCTTTCTCCCACGACAGGGAGATTTTTGTTAATTCGTGCATGGAAATGACATCTTCTGCACACGCTAAAATTCAGTATTAGGGGTAACTTATATGAGAAGTGGCATATAGCTGGGGCTCAGGCGAGGGAGCGAAGCAACGGGGGGGGGGGGGGGGGGGGAGGGAGAGGGGGATAAATTCGTGCATGAAAATGGCATTTTCTGCACACTAAAATTCAGTATTAGGAATAGCATGAGAAGTAGCATATTTACGTTTTGCTTTCATTTCCCATGGTAGGGGTAGGCCTAGGGTAAGTTATGTGAAGTGAACTCGATGATGTTTTATTTCAATTTTCATTTTATTCTCTTTATGTTATTTTATTATCTTTATATCTATTTTTTGCTGACCGATCAATAGGGGGGCCACGGCCCCTTGTGCCTCCCCCCTCCCTTAGCTATGCCAGTGTATATGCGGTTTAAGTACACATTGATTTAAACTATTGACAATTGAGATCACTATTCGACATTTGATTTCCTTGATGGGAAATTGCTCCAGCTAATTGGATATTCATTTACTGATGTGACTTTTGAAGTCCTTAACAGGCTATTTGACATGTACTTTGTGGACGTATAATTCTTACATGGACATGTTAACTCCCTAATCGGTTAATTGAAATACATGTACTATAGGTACATCGAGTACCAACATGGACATTAACTTATCTCTCTAAACATTTGAACTGCCTAAATTGACACCACATGGCGCTGGTATAGCATGGTAGTCACACCACTGCAAACCTTTGCACTTTTTGCTATTGGCAGCCGTTCACAACATTGTTATTTGTGGTGTTATTGTTATATATTTATATCATCTGGAGTTTTTGTGATTATACATCATTACGTTTGGTGGACTTTATGGTAACCTGGAGTTTTAAATAGAAAAGGTCTTCCTCTCTCCCTTTCTCTCTATCCCACTGCTTCTCGATACCACGTGTATGCATCTATATTGTTAGTTTTGTTACCACATATTATGTATTTATATTGTATTATATTTGGCATATTATTTCACGACATTGCCGTATATTGTTATAATTCATCATATTGTTACATTATATTTTATTATTGTATTGTGATTTATTATCATTGCATGTTATAATTATGTGAATGTAACCTGCCTGCTAACCCAATGGGTTGCCGGGCCTGGTTTTTATGTTATGTTACATGTCTGTTATGTTCCACATGATCTTTAATAAAGGCGTGATACACCACCATGTGGACATTTATTAAACAACATGGACATTTGAACTGCCCGTACGGATGACTGGTTCCAACCAGTGGACACTTGACCTGGAAAACCTATAAAAATACGTGATGAATACGGATAGGCTTAGTATCACAGGGGCTCATCTTGAGAAAAATCTGCTTTGTCGGTTGGATGACCCTCAACCAAAGAAACTGGGGCGGGAGGGGGGAGCTGATAGTACTCTTAACTTCCTGATATAGGCTTCTATGTAAACGTGAATTATGAGGCCAATGTTATGCGCTTGATCGCAGGGTCTATAAACAGATCGAGACAGCTAGTACAAAAAATGTTCGCCGATGATACAAGATTGTCGTATGGCCAATACTATCATTTTTCCTTTATAGCAGGAGTAGACACTGGTTTATTTGACCACAGACATGATAGACACTGATAGATAGGCCTACATCGTGGAATTACCCCTAACTATATAAAAATATCTAGCTAAATAAAAGCGATCGACAAGAAATCACGAATACACAAAATGTTAAATTAGTATTACCTACTTTTAAAAATGAATGCAGCCATAATATCTGGAGAACGACTGAAATAAATTATTAGGTACTACTGTATTTTACAAATAGACGGATGAGTACAGCTGTTGTGTGGAATATCTCATTCTGAATTTGACGACGTAATGATGGATAAAATGACAGCTTGACACAGACGGCAAATTATATCAAAGATTTGATGGGTGTACTGTACTACATCTATGTTCACCTACCACATAATGTTTTTATAACATTTCCAAAAGGTCTCAGAAATGTTTTCCAAATAATGTGTGTGTGTTTTTTTTTTGTTTAATGACGTTTTTATAACATTAATACAACATTATGTTCCTCATGTTTAACATTTTCATAATGTTTTGTCCCAAATTTTTTAATGGTAACATTTTTCAAACATTTTCTACAAAATTTTTCATGTTTTAAAAGTATTGTAATAATGTTTCCAAGAAAGCAAAAACATTTTAGAATGTTATTGTAAAAATGTTCTATAAAAATGTTTTCTTGATTATCACAAGACCATACATTTTAACATTTTTAAAATGTTTTCATGACCTTTAGCAAACATTATTATGATATTATTATGATCACATATGCTGGTAACTCCTTGATATAACTGGACATGCTGGAGATTGGGAAGAAGAAGAAGAAGAAGAAGAAGAAGAAGAAGAAGAAGAAGAAGAAGAAGAAGAAGAAGAAGAAGAAGAAGAAGAAAAGAAGAAAGAGAGAGGGGGTCATAATAGTTTATTATATTAAGACACTAAAAGACAACTGCATGCAAAGATCAAGACAATATGGATTATGATCGAGGTAGGCATCGGGGGGGGGGGGGGGGGATAGGGAAAGGAAAGGGGCAAGGGGAGGGGGTGGTGGGGTCGATCAGATAGAATGGAGATGCCAACGAGACGTAGCCGAACTCCTTGTTAATATATAGACCTAGTATAATACTCTCATCTTCTAGTGGCGGCCTTTTA
>CM057168.1:20596860-20682859 GCA_029962745.1 Echinometra lucunter | reverse complement strand
GACATAGGAGTTTATAGACCTATAGTATAATACTCTAATCTTCAAGTGGCGCGGTCTTTTAAGCCTTTGCCTAATGAAATATTCTCAGTAGGCTATAATTAATGTAGGCCTACGCAAAGAATCACGTAAGTGATCATAATACCACATACATGTAATACAAACGAGTGCATGTTCACACGCAGTGTAGGCAGCGGTAGGCAGTAGGTAAATATGTACAGTATAATATAATACAGTGTAACATACCTCGTCTTTCAATAGCGATCCAGTTCCAAAATATCGTCGAACTGTACAAGAACAACAACGTCAAGCATAACAAGGTTGGTTAGTCTACCACTTCAGCCGCTTATTTCAGCATGTTCAAATTGCATCCACCAGTGAAAAGGTGAAACCGGTTTTAAAATTCAATTGTGGTATAAAAGCATGTTAGGTCCATGATAAAAGGAGCTGGATGTATACTGTACGGCGCGTATGCTAGGATGCATGTATATCATTATCACGAAATTAGCAGCTGAGGTCAAATAATTTTAGTAATCATTATCTACGGTAACTGTAACATCGCTGGCAGGCAAAGTTGCATGATGAAAATTTCTTGCGGTTGCAGTCACGCTGTGTGATACTGCTGATCGTCATGGTCGATGTCACTCAGTGTGCAAAAGCAACATTGCGTGTTAACTCAAAACAATAGCTGATAACCTTAGGTTAGTTAGTGTCAGATCCGACAGATCGATCATATGATCCGTAGTCCTGGCCTCTGATCATGCAACTGTCATAAACGAACTTTTTAAGTACTGTAAAAGCCACTTTTGATTCATGTGTTCGCTTGCTTTATACCGGGCTTATCATATCTCACAACATTACCTTATCTCGCAATGGAGATTATACAGCTGACATGGAAGGTCTTTAATAGCTAGGTGCACGGTCAAAACTGAAACTGTTGTATAATTTACTCATATAAGTGCAAAGCTCACATAGGCTTCAATAATATGGTTCTCAGAAGAACTCAGGTTAGAGGAAAATAGTCCTGGGTATAAGAAAGCATGCACAGCGCATGCATGATTGTAAATAAGGAACCAGAGGGCTGACGGCTTTAAGTCCCTAGGGACTTGATAATGCTTATTACCAAAGGGAACTAGTACCGTGCATCGACTTGCTCTCGAATCTGCGTCACGCATCACGAGACCAGTGATCTAGCAATAATGAGCTATCGCACCTCCAATCAAGTTTGGAAGCTATTTCGAACTTTTTTAGTAGACGTGGCCGATTGAAGTTAAAAAATAAAGTAGTCAAGCCAATTAATTAGCAGTTAATAGTAAACGGATGAATTTGCTAATTAAGGGCATATAGGAGCATTGGCGTAAATCCCGGGGGGGGGGGGGGATGGGGGATATACCCCCCCCCCCCCCCACTTTTTGGAGAGGGGGGGATGGCGTGTACAAATATCCCCCCCACTTTTTAAGAAAGAAAATATATTTTAATTGATCCGTTAGTAAAATCTTTGAATATCTGTCATAAACAACCATCATATTTTAGAATTTCTATTTGAAAATGCGATTGAAAACCAAAAAAGTGGTTAATTTTGGCTCGCTCGCTTCGCTCGCTCGCAAAATAAATATTAAAATGCGTGTAGGGGGGTCTGTGGGGGTCAGTGAGGGGGTGTGCTTATACTTAAGTGTGAGATCGACAGAAAAAAAATCGTCAAAAAAGTCAATCATCCCCCCCCCCCCACTCCTCAGAGTGGATTTACGCCGGTGTATAGGAGAATACACTTCCCTCGTGGGGGCTTCGGGTGGGGAGCAGGCGATCCATTGCGGTAAACGCGAGGGATAAAAACGAACAAAACAACAAAAACAGCAACAAATACAAAACTGCGTGACTCAAAGGGTATGTTTTAAGGATAAGGCACATGAAATGCGTGAGAAACCAGATACGAATAGAAAGGCTACAAATAAAGAAAAAAAATGTAAGTTTGTTGCAATTCACCGTATGCTAGAGAAGTATACATTAAATTAGGGTGTAAATTTTGCGAAAACATTCCGCACTTGTAAGCGTCTGAACTTATAGTTTGTACAGTAATTATTTCCAACTTATTATTGGTTATTATGGTACATATTCTACATTAGATGATTATTCAAACTTATAGTCAAGAAAAATAGTAATTTTTGGTCAATAGGACTGAAAATTTTTGCTGAACTTGAACCTGAGTGTATTTAGACGTGCACTTCATATGAACGGGGAAAAATGTTTTACGTAAAAGAGAGAGTTTAATCACCCCGAGATCGATCACAATTTAATCACGAAATTAAGCATGCGACCTTCCCGTTTCCGTTAGAGGAAATATCATAAGAGAGAGGCGGCGCAAGGGTATTTTGATAGGGGGCAAGATGACCCAGAGGTGAGTTTATTTACGTTTTAAATGAAAAAACTGGGGGTAATATATTGTCACATGACCTAACCCTCTCTTTCCCCATACTGTTCTTTCTTCTTTCTCCTCTTTTTCTCCTTTTCTCTCTCTCTTTTTTTTTGGGGGGGGGGGGGTCACATGAAAAATCATGGGAGGGGAGAGGAGGCGGTTGTCCCTGCCTACTCCCCTGCAGCGCCGCCCCTGTCATAAGATGTAGCTGACCTTGATCTCATCCTTGACTCTGTTATACATAATTATCAGTATATAGGCCTATCATTATGATCCACTTCTGTACTGGCACTATATGCGAGATGGGGAATCAAGGGAAAGGCCGATCTATTTTTTTTTCTTTTTCCTTTTTATGATCTTACTAGTTTCATCAAGGTTTGCTCAACTTTCCATCGACGTACAGAGTTAGTAATAATATACCTAGCAGCTTGAACAGGGGTAAAGTAACGAATACTTGTTACTTTGAGAATTCTGGCAGAGGATTGCAGGATGCATCCTCACCCCCCCCCCCCCCCCGACTTCCACTCTATTTCACACCTCGGTTCGCCTGGACTGGAAACTATCCGAGTTCTTTGGAAAATATTTCAGCAAAACACTATATATGCTAAAATTTTCATTGTGAGGAATTAGTGCTAACTACATGGATTCCTGATTCGAAACTCACAGGATCTCGATCTCTTTCCCTCTCTTTCACTTTCTCCCTCTCTCTTACTCTCTTCTTTTCTCCCTCTTTCTCTCTCCCTTCTCTCCATCCATCTCCCCCTCTCTCTCTTTCTCCCCTCTCTCTCCCTTCCCTCCATTCATCTCCCTCTCTCTCTCCCTTCTCTCCATCCATCTCCCTCTCTCTCTCCCTTCTCTCCATCCATCTCCCTCTCTCTCTTTCTCTTTCTCCCCCTCTTTCTCCCTTCTCTCCATTCATCTCACCCTCTCTCTCCCTTCTCTCCATTCATCTCTCTCTCTCTTTCTCCCCTATTTCTCCCCCTCTGCATCCATCTCCCCCTCTCTCTCTCCATTCATCATGTTCATCTCTCCCTCTCTCTCTCTCTCTTTCTCCCTTCTCTCCATCCATATTCTTCTCTCTCCCCTCCATCTCCCCCTCTCCCTCCCTCTCTCTCCCATTTCTCCATCCATCCCCCTCTCTGTGTCTTTCTGACCCCCTCCCCCATTTCGAACCTTGCCTATACACTCTAAAAACAGTTGGTTAAAAATCATTAGGTTGGTTGAAATATGAACCGACCGACTGTTGGCTAAAAATGTAAATTATGTAAAACAAATGGGGATTTTTAAAACCAATACTTAGTCGGTTCATGCTTTAACCAACCAAATGATTTTTTAACAAACTCTTTTTAGAGTGTAGATTATAGAATGATGTATACCTTTGAAATTCCATGATCCTTACAAATTAATGTTAACATGATTAAGGGTCAATATACAAAATATACATAAAGTGCTGAAAGAAAAGACAGACACTATAATGCACATTATTTTTTAAATAAAATCAAATCTCTTCATTATTCATGGATGAGGAATTCCATGATTTGGACCACTGTGACAGGAAATTGCACAATTGCATGTTATTACAAAAATACAATAATCATATCAACATTAAACCTCAAAAATTCATATTTATATAATCATTCTCTTTATTTCAGTCATGTAATAAGTATAAGTATAATCATTTTTTTCATTTGAGGAAATTCGCTTTCCGCTGGTTGGTGCAAACGAGTACTGTGTTAACATATGAGTGTTATACAAGTCATACAATACAAACATACATAACGGATGGTGGAGTACATCCATAAGCTATAACAAAAAAATACATAGGACTTCATTTACATAAAACAACCGAGTTGCATCATATTAATTAATTTCACGGTAAAATTGATTAAAAAAATATGCATACCATTCTTATTGCCTCTTTGGAATAATGATAATTGGATTTCAGTCATTTGGCGTTTTTCATACATGAATGTAGAGGAAAAATATTATCTTCTGAAGAAAGGCAGTATGGTACATGGCTGTACATTGTGGGGAATTAAGTTAACTGTTTGTTGCATTTTAGCCCCATATCTCAGAGTCATTTATATTATTTATTGCACATGTGACTGAACAATGTTTAAAGCCTAAAATATTGATTGCACAACAAATCAGAATGGTGAAGAGAAATTGTTGCTTAGTGCATTGCTATCAAATTCGATTTCAGAACAATTAATGCATACTATTCAAAATATATTCATTCTATAATTTCCAAAACACGTTTTGTTTTATCAGTATTCTAAAGAATGTTTGTTTGTTTTTTCGTCATTGCATCAACATATTTCTTTACACGCACGGATAAATTCTATCATAAATTTGCCCGTCCCTGTACTGTTTATCCCGTTAGTCAAGTTCAAGTTTTCATTTTCAAAGTAGTACGAAACACGAAATATCTTTTCTGACAGTAATTCATAAATTAATCCTCAAAATTAGTCGTCAAAGGTGCCGTGGTCCATTGGTTAAAGGCGCTTGCCTTGAGATGCGAGAATCGGGGGTTCGATCCCCGCCATGGCACGTGCCCCTGAACAAGGCATTTTTATTTACATTGCTCTTTTATCGTACATCACATAAATTAACGTATAGCCTGTTGGCACATTGTTACCAACGTGTGCATGTGTGTTTAAATGAAAAAAAAAAAGATACACATAACCGAAATTCATGTTTAACCGCTTGATAGTATATTATCCAATAGATAAACACAAAAAGAGGTAGATTATTGCCCTATATAGCTCTCTCAAATCTCTTTTAAAGCATCTTTCTCTAAACGATATCTTGATTAGATATAATTTCATAATAATGTCACCATAAATGGTTCCTTTAAATATCTGGATAATGATGTATACACGTAGATATGTAATCTGATGTTGTATACGTTCTTATGACATTAAGATATACAATAATATTATCTATCGTAAAAGATAATTAAAATAATAATAATAATAATACTAAATTTATAAAGCGCATAATAAGCATATGCTTCTCTATGCGCTGTACAAAATATAAACAAACAAATGACTAACAAGTATAACAACAAAAATAGGAACATACTTAACAAATAAGGTACATAGTTAATACACTTTCTATAGTAAGAATACATATAATATATTTCTTTGGCAAACTGAAAATGCAATGTTCTAACTTGTTAAAGCTGTATAATAGAGAGTCTTAATTGTCATTTTGATAAATGCCCACATTTTCATAATGTCTTATAAAAGAACTGCAATCATTAAGGATTTTCGTCTCAAGTTCCTCACCAACATTCAATATTCAAATTGATTAATGTTTGGCTAACCCTTGAGAACATTCATTCATGCACGTCTAAAAATTTAGAAGAATCGAATTGCTCAGCCTTTTAGAAGATCGTTCAGCACAAAACCATTTGATTCTTTTTCTGTGTACAAAATCATCCGAAAAAAATTGTGGATAGCTAGTATAACCTTGCAAAATCTTTACCCGGCATTCTAAGGGATGGCATTAAAAATTTCAAAGAAAATAAAGGAAGACATAAAGATCACAAGGCGCAGAATACATTGTCATTTAGCTCTCCTTTTCACTGTTTGCGTCAGCCAGTCGTTTGTATGGTGTCCTTTGGTTATACTGCAAGACTCTGTAGAAACAAGGGGTAGAAAGAAAGAAAGTTATGTCCCAGGGAATGCTGCCAGATCCTTGACAAGAACACCTTATTGTCCATAACATTATGACGACATCAAAGTTTAATAGTGTTGGCAAGAAATTCGATTTATTATTTTTTTTTAAATACACGAATCAAACTTCATACTTGTTTTCTAAGGAGTCTGATAAAATGTTATTATTTAGTAAACATATTGTTTATGGTAATATTCTTTTGTAAACATGTGATCTTCAACCATTGTACATATCAATATGTTAGCTTTTGTAACTATGGTCACCACAGATGTATGCTTTTGTGCTGTTAAATGTGCTTTGTACGGCAAAAATCCCATGTAAAATTTTCATTTTGTTCTGAGATGGATGAATAAATGAATTTAACTGAATTGCATTGAATTGAATCAAGATGAACTACTGAAAATCACATTAATAGAGTAGTGATTTCATTAATTCACAAAGAAACAAATGTAGAAAAAACAATAACATTAAGTCTTCACATCAGTCAAAGACTGACATTCCGTATGTGAAGACTCTCAGTCTCAAGAAACATGCATAGTGCAGTCACTTCAGATTATCCTAGCATTCTTTAAGACGCAGCTCATGAAAATCAGTACAAAATTTATAATGCAATATACGATATGATAGTCATGGAACAATTCAGGTTAAAACAAAATAATCTAAAACTACGGAATGAAATGTACACATAGCTGGCATATAGTGTAAATATAGCTTTGAAGTAGTGTAAACATATATAGCTAATATATTATGTTAACATGATTTTGAAAACGTCCTTGGTGATGTAATCATTAAACTTACCCAGTGATGATGCACGGGATAATTTGAAGAGAACAAAGGAAGAAAAACACAAAGGGAGGATAGAAATAAAGAGTTTTCGAGTAGATGGAATTAGAGATGAGAGGAGATAAGAAGGCTGCTAGTCCGTCCATACAGCCTATGAAAGCTAGCATTAAACCTGAAAATAAGGACAGAAACATTCACAATATTTTTGTTTACCTCTTCAAAGGCCATTTATTCAGTATAAAAAAAAAACAACAGCATTCACATTATCATGTTTCCACTTTCTGGCATATTTATTGAAATTGCATTTTTTTAGAATGAGAACTAAATGCAACAGATTACAATTCTAGTAATGGACATATTTTGTTGAAAATTTCTGGGCTCTTGAATATAAATTGCAACTTTGTTTCAAATTAAAATCAAATCCATGCAGATCAAAAAGAATTGAACACCATAATCATGATAATGTTAAGGAAAGTAGTGACAATTCAACTCATTACCTTTAACTGATATGTGTTTAGAATCATTCCATCTCATGAAATTATCATTAATGATATCAAAACTATACGCCCCCCTGACGTGTATGATGATGAAGTCTGATATTTTTATTGTGCCCATCGAATTTGCTTTAATTTCTGTTTTCTGTTCTTATTTAAAGATCACGAAACATAACTAGCTTTTTAAAATGCATTTAAAAGGTAAATACTAAATAAAATGGGAGCACTATTGCTTAATGGTACAAAATAAGTAAACAAATTTCCTTGGAAATATTTTCTTTTATTAAATCTGTCGATTTGAAGTTAATAGGTGTGCACTCACGAATATAATTCCTCCACAATATGGCCACCATAATCTTTTTTTTTATTAACAAAATTAGTTCATTCCAAACACCAGTGATGATTCTGTTTTAGGCACTGTCTCGATGCCAGTAAAAACATTTAACATCTCCAAAATCAAATAAGTCTCTACGAAAAAATAAAAATAAAAAAATCACTGGAATTGACAGAACGATAAACAAAGACATGACAGACATGACGGGAACAAGAAGTGCTTAAGCTAACTTACCTTTCTCGTGTTCAAGGGAAACCTTGGAGAGCTGTGATCGTATCACCGGGAAGGACAGGCTTTTTATCAGGTACACGGCAGAACCTTCAAAGAATCAAAATGGTGGAATACAAAAGAGTAAATGGCTTATTATAGAGACAGTGCATGACTGAAGTGATAAGAGCTGAGAAAAGAATGTGTTTGAAAATTCCTTAAAAGAATGCGGTAAAATGACAGCAGTGACTCCGGGTATTAGAATCAAACAAATGCTGTACCCAAGTTTTTGAACCAGAAATGGAAGCTCCTTTCCTTTTCAGACCAAATTAGTCGTCAGTTATTATGTGCAAAAAGTTTCCCCTCACGAACTAGTTTCAGACAAGTCTTAGACTGCTTATTATAGGATTCCTATAATACTTAGAAAGGTAATCAAGGTACCTTCCACGTAGTTCTGATGGAGGACATTCCAGTAACACATAGGATGTATATAGGGAATGCAACCCGGAATGCAACACGAAGGGTGACAATCCCTTTTCTCAAAAAGAGAACTAACAATTATTTTTAGAGTGGCTGCAGAGTGCAGTTAGAGGTGCAGTGGTCCAGTGGATACGTCGCCGGAACGTAGATCACATGGTCCACGATTCGAGTCCCACCGGGGCCGGAAGAAATTAATTGAAATGCTTTACAGCGCCGTATAAAAGCAGCTAAAGCTGGGGGTTTTAACCTTGGAGCGCCAGGAGCGTCAAGTTTGACAGACATGAACGCCCAACAAGAGTCTACTCCTGGGGAGCGTTTCATGAAGTGTTTTGTCGGTGAAAATCTGTTATAAGCTACTGAAAATCCTCGCATCTGATTGGCTGTGAGCAAATTAGTCGGGGAAAATCACCGACAAAACTCTTTATGAAAATATGCTCCCCTGATCCCTCCTGATACATGATTTTGGGGGAAAACACCCCCCAAAACATACAAATAAGTAAATTTTGGAAAAATGTGCGATTAGGAATAAGTAATTTTATACGAAATAAATAAAATTCGTGGCGAAAAAAATCAATTCTGACTAACTGCCAAATAAAACCAAATTAACATCAACAACAACACTCCTGATGACGGACAGTCACGCTATCCGGATCATCGAGCCTTCTCTCCTCATCGCCTTCTCATCTGGTTTGCAGTTCTTTTTAGTACTTCACCCGCTCTCAAGAGAAATACTATCCACTCTCTCTTAATATCTCGCCCCTCCATTTTTCCTCCCCCTCTACTCTCCTTTCTCTTTGTACATTAACAGCCATTTTCAGGGCTTCCCAGATGGTGAACCGTAAACCTCATCTACGTAATAAGAACCAACTTGTTATCATTATCAAACATGTCAAATTGTGTGTAAGCTGCTTACTTAGATAGAGCACCGGCTTTGTGGTGGCCAAGCCAGTGATTATACAGCACAGCATCGAGTTCAATAAACTTAGTTGAAGGATCCAGTAATCGGAAATGAACCTTGGTAAAACAGCTCCGCCTACGACCATTCCTGGAGATGATAATACAGAACAAAATCAGTCTGAAAATTAAAGAAACTATGATATCATCATGATATGGCATTATTAATTTGAAAATGAGAGAATATTTAGAGTAAGGCATTAAACTTAATACACATTTTATTATACTGACTAAAGTCTTGGAAGTTAGTGCCCTTTAATAATCCTCGTGCCTTAAAGCTACTGTGAACTGGCATTTACATAATTATATAGCTGAGCAATGATGTATTTACAACAGCGCCAACTTGCGGCTACTCACAACAAGCCCTTCTTGGCTTCTAGTGAACTGCCTTAGTCTGAATACATATACATTTTTACAGATAAGTCTTTAAAAAAAAATAAAGCTCGCGTCGATCAGAATGGTGCATACTGGGAGAAAAAACGGGACAGACTCAGTAGTTCAGGACTGAGATGGCGCCATTTCGAAATCTCATTCAAGGGTGCTAATTCGCTCTGGCTATAATGTGGTCCAAAGGCTTTCTGATCCTGTAGTCATTGTGGCATTTTAGCCTGGCCCTATCCCATTTGCCCAGCAACCACTTTTTTTAAACGCCTTTTTTGTCCCTTTCCCCCCTTTTTGCTTAGAACAATCGGACCTGCTACTACTTGGTCCTTTTGGTAGAGAAAATGCGATACAGTACGTGTTACGAGCCGCAAGCACGTCATTTAACAGATTCACGACAGGAGTGTTTTTAAGTCTTATTATTTTGATCAATTTCATTACTTCGAATTGGCAACACCAGTATTTTTTTTCTTTTCTCGCAACATTTTTTTTTTCTAATGAAAAGTCATGAATCTGAAATGAATATAAATCGACAGAGAGTATGCTGAAGAGTTTTAAAGGTTGCCAATTTGCACGGAAAACATGGATGTAGAAACATCAACGATTTTAGCGCCTTTTCCCCTTCAATTTTTAGCATCAATAACGACGCAACCAAAATGGGCACAGTATGCGCAGATATCTTTTCCTTTTTTCCTTTAGGGGGCGGGGGCTCTTTCTGCTTGTGACTGAATTTTCAGAAAAAAAGGGTTTTCTAGGGCTTTGCATCAAAAGTCATTGGACAAAAACACACAATAAAAATGTGGACCCTCCATCACGAACGGGTGAAAGAAAGCTTAACCTAATGAAGCTGATGTTCCCTATTGACTTACCTATGGAGCTAGACACCACTGATGTGACACTAATAAAAGACACTTCTAGAGGTCCAAGACAGAACGGCTCTCCCATGCTGTAAACGACGAAGACTTGGGAAGAGGACTGAACTACGAACACGGCAAACATCATGACAAAAGCGAAGCCTATTACCTTCATTCTGCGTTTATCTGTGTTTTCCTGTGTGTACATACGAGTATAATTAGCTGTTTACATTTATAAACAATTTTTCTGTGAAGGGGGGGGGGGGGGGGTAAAGAGAAAGTTAAGTTCTAATAAAGATAAATAGCTTTTCCGTTTGCAGGTTGTATGGAATAATGTCACAGACCGGCGCGGCGTTCTGTATTTAGTTTTGAGTTTGGGTATCATGGACTTTCTGCCAGAGGCCATTCCCCACCACTTTGCTTGTGTAATTGCTCATGTTGCTTGTGGACCTTAAAATACATCTTTATGGAAACTCCCGAATATAATACAGTGAGACGGTCCCTGGTTGACGAATCAATTAACTCTAACTCTGAGACCCAAATTTGTAAAGGTCTTAATTGGTTTTAATTCAAACCAAGGTCTAAGCCATGGTCTATGTTAATACAATAAATATTGAGCGTAGGTGAGCGTATCTGCCTGCCCATTGGACAAGCAAGGGCGTTTTACGCCTCTTTTGTGAGTTCGGGCCCACAGGTCTAAAAGTCGTCTGATATATTAGTTCAGAAAGTGATGATGCAAGATTGGAAACGAAGTCAAGAGAAGTCTCCGATGGACATTCCACTCACCTTCAACAAGTAGTAAATTCCCACTAGGGTAGCTGATATTTGGGATCTCTTCCCATTGGCCTGTTTTCTATCGACAGTCTCTATTAGTAACCATGGTAACATGACGTAGAGCAGAGATGCTACCGTGCATCCAAAGGCGATCCAGAGAGGTAGAACGTACTTGTTTAACGACTGATCTTTGCTATACTGCAAAGCTAATCCTAACGCTATCTGTCCTATCCCGAAGCCTAGGAACAGGACCGTCTCGACGATGACGATTCGAAATGTCCTCTTTTGCGCTGACGTGACGTCAGCCACGTAGGAAGCACCGGCGGAGAGTAGCAAGGCGAGTCCCCCGCAGAGTCCCCCGATGAGGTCCCCGGGGATGAAAGCTTGGATGGGAAGATGGAAGTAGATAACGACGATGTTGAACAAGGTGTTGATCATGTAGCCTGTTGTGCAGAGACCGAGGGCGGGCTTGCGACCTATACGATCACTCACTGAGCCGAGAAATATCGCCATGAATAGACCTGTCGGGGGCAAAGTTCATAGAGGTATTAGGCCTACAGAAGATCGTTCCTTACGAAGTGACATTCAGCTTTACAATTAGCTAGGCTTGATAGTGATATCTAATGAAACGATGCTTAAAGTTGCCCGGACTTGGTGTTTAGATGGCGCTTCACGTAATGCTTGCAAAATTCCCACAGGGCAGCGCCATGACAGTTTGTCAGTTCGCGTACGAACCATGCATTCTACTTGCATATACGCGAACAGATGCCGAAGTATCCCCTTCTGACAAACTTACATGCATAGAGCTAATTACAAACATGTAAAGAAGCGAGAGAACGTGCCGAATAAACTTTGCCAAGACTCGCAAACTGTGATGTCGCTGCCCTGTGAGATTTTCGCAAGCATTGCATTAAGCGCCATCTGTACACCGATCCGGGCAAGCTAGTCTGAAGACGTGATCGTGGATCGAAAAGAGTGAAAAAATTTAGTACGCTGCATGGATGCTATCACCAACGAAGAAATACTGAAGAGAATGAATGAAGGGAAGAACTTGGAGCAAACTGGGAATTAAGAGACAGCAGCAGAAGATGTGTTAAGGTACCGCATCATGAAGGTCTTGTCAAGTATATTAAGAAGACGACTTAGGATAGATAAGGGACTAAATAAACAACAAGCTAAAATACAACAGACGGAACATTATGTGAGAAAGAGAAGATTAAAAATAGAACAAGCCATACATGGAATGGACTGTATAGCCCCGAGGTAGAGTAGCCACATGGATGTCGTCGACTGGATGTCTTTTTCCACATCCGACGTATTCTTCCCGCACGTCCCCGATCCGTTGGACGAGGAAGCATTATAATGATAGATGTCCCTTGCGACCCGTTCCCTCAGGTACTCCGATCTCAACGTGCTGAGGATACTGATGGTCAAAGACACCAGAAGAAGTGGCAGTTCAACCGTCAGGTAACGCGAACGCGCCCTCTGTAGTCTAGCTTGGAAGTCGTTCCTCGGAGAGTCGAGTGCGGGTACGTAGCTGCCATTGATTCTGGTTGTTTTGCCAAGGTTATTATCAGCATCTGTGTATATGTCGTTGTTGATGCTTTGATAACCATCTCCTAAGAGCGGTTCGTGAGCGCCATGATCTTCCATATCCTTCGCTATCTTCTGAAAAATACATTATTTGAAAACTAATTGACAGGGTATAGTCCTAGAATTACTCTACCGCCTGGCTCACATTACGTGTCATTCGGACTTCCTGTTCTTATCGACCCCATGAAGGCAACGATTCATTTCAAGTTCAAGTTCAAGTTCAAGTACAAGTTCAAGTTCAAGTTCAGGTTTTATTTCCAATATAACACAAGACATCAAATATATTATTTCTTTTCAAACAAAACTATCGTGAGTGATTTCCGAATGATCAAATGTAATGTTGCACTGTTCATTTTGAAATCAATTTATAACCGATATCACTCTTTCATGACTTGAAAAAAAAATAAACAAACAAACAAACAAACAAACGAAACGGAAAAAGTGTCTGACGCGTCCTTACAGGCTTACATAAGAAACACCTCATTCGAGCCGGCCTAATGTTGGCAATGAAAAGAAAGAAAGAGTGGATAATTACTGATTACATCTGCAACGCGGTTAACCCATTCGTGACAGGAATTATTTTAAGCCTAATTTGATCAGATTTTATTCTTCAAATTGGCAACACCAACATTTTTATTTTATTGCTACATTTTTCTTATAAAACGTCATGTATTTGAAATGAATATAAATTGACAGAAATTATGATGAGAAGTCAAAAAGTTGTCAATTTTCAGGGGAAAACTGTGATTCTAAACTTTCTATCACATTGCCAATTTAAGGATTTTAATGCTTGTTTTCCTTTAAAACATTTTCAGCATCAAACAGTGAATATTAACGCAACCAAAATGGACACAGTTTGTGTAGAATTTTTTGCTCTTTCTGCTCATATATTTGGTATGATTTTTAAGGATCTGCATCAAAAGTTATTAGACCAAACCACAAAATGTGGACCCTCTGTCACAAATGGGTTAACAGACAACTGAGAAAGAGAAGAGGTGAATCTAAAAAGTTTCATTTAGCTGTCATATTAGGCTAACTACAGAGGGAAGTCGTATAGTCATTAAGACTATATTTCTACAGTCTTCATATATAAATATATATATACGCTTTAATTCGTAGCAAAGCGTTGCACTTTTTTTCACCGAATGTTGAAATAAATTCATACTTTGTCACAATATGGTTAATGTGATTATAAAGAAGTGGCAGTTGAATTGCCATACAATGATTCATACTTGTGTAGCTATTGTAGTCACGCAGTAGTATACTGCTCTGTTATGGCAATAAAATACACTTAGTTTATTAGTATAACTAAAATAATTTATAAGTATAATTTATATATTCGTGTCTTCTGGGACCTGTGTAGTAAAATCGATGATTTTAAAATAGGTTCCACCACTTTTTATAAATTTCTTACTACTGCTTACTTCAATGAATTCTTGTATTATAATCATGTTGTTGTACTATTATTGTTTATATTTTGATGATAACTGTTATCATATATGTATGATTTATTGGGATTTGTTAGAGAAAAACACGAGTGGAAAAATAAATTCATATCAAATGAAAAAAAAAAAAACTTAGTCGACACTTTACTTGCAACCGTCTGGTGTGTCCTTTCGTTAATGGCGCAGCGGCAGCGGTGGGATTGAAATCCACGCCATCGAAATGAATGGTGACTAAAACAAGAATTGGTTTCTACATGCCCCGTGACAGCAGCCACTTCTACCCCAGGAATCTGTTTGCTTACACATAAATACAAAGAGTAAATACGATAAGGTCACGAACAATTGGTAATGCGACCTCGGAGAACAACATGAACTTTGATCAGAATTCCACTATGAAGGTAAATGATGACACGTTTTTTTTTTTTGTTTTTTTTTTTCTCAAATTCATTTCACAGTTGAAACTAATTCATTATGATACCTGACAAACACGTCATCAAGTGTTTACATGCAGCCAGGGGTGTCAATCCGTTAATCATCACGTGATTTTTTAAAAATATATTTTTAAAATAGGGTCATTAAAGCAATTAGAGCTAAATGAGTTCTGTCAAACTAAGCGGGATGGAGGGGGATTCGGAAAAGGTTAAAAGACCGTACTTAATGACTCGCGGATTATCCATAGGTTTTATTAGATAAAAGGCGGAGAAGGCGCCCGTATACCGTAGAATTTAATAGTCGTAAAAAAAAGTCATTGGAGCATCACGCGTATATAGAAAACATGTGACCTGACATTGGCGACGAGACGTTAATTCATTTATTTAAAGAAAACAATAAATAGAATTTTGGCTTTATAGATAACTATATCTGCTTGTTTCTGTCCTTGATTATCAACGAGCTAGCTCAGCCATACATGATGAATAATGAAAGCAATCAATGCAAACATCCCGACAAATAATCTTCTCTGTGACTTACTCGTTCACAGCAATACTGTATATCCATGATATCTGTGTGATAAAAGCGACGTCACTTTGAAATTTCACGTATGACAGACCTGAACTTTTGTAATATGGTGGACAAAAAAATGCAGTGATATATTATGACGGGACTATTATTATGCACTAGCAAATTGACAACAGGCATTGCCAGAAGCTTTGGAAATTCTCAGAATTGATAAATTGTATAGGCTTCCTAAAACCAAGAGCCTCTTACTGAAGTTACATGTGCAGCACATATTTTACCCTAAGATAGCGCTGTGTCATGAAAAATCTATATAATATATACTTACAATCCAGTATCAGTGATACCAGCTTAGTGCAACATGGCATGAACCAACTTCTGTCTGCGATCCGCACAGAACCAGCAGAACGGTATATATCGCAAAACTTATGTCAATAATAGAAACCCGGCCAGGCGCAGCTCTGATCCATTTAAACATCACTAGTCTTATCGTTCAGACACTGTCTTATCAAGTTGTTTGTGCATGGTATTAAAAACAGCCGTAATATATGTTTCTGTGATAAATGAATGGTTGTTTGAAAATTCAAAGCGATACGGCACAAATGTCGAGATTGCTTTTAATGCACATGCATAGCAGATTCAGGTTACAAAAAAAAAAAAAAGAAACAGAAAAAACCTTAGCTATGCCTAAAGAAAAAAAAAAAAGGGGGGGGGGGGGGGGGGGGTCTATGCATGCATGGCAGAATCTCATAGGGGTGCCTATTATATATATATATATATGGGTACACACGTCTATATAGGGTACATAGCTGGACAGACAACAATAGGGTTAGGGTTAGGGTTAGGATTAGGTGGACCGTGGACATCATTCACGCGAATAATGTAAATTGCTTAGGGTCGCGCTATTTATACCTGGCCCCGTTGTATAAAACTTACCATTAATGGTAACTTTGCTATCAGTGGTAATTTCCATGGAAACCTTGAATTTTATTGGCTGTTGAGCAATGTTGAGTTACCATTGATGGTATATGTTTTATGTAACGGGGCTCTGGCTGATCTTGGAGATATAATAACATAGCAAAACAACAACAGGCTTGAAGAAAAGAACTTCAGATCCAATTGGGCACAACATCTCGCCAGTTGATTTAATGCTGCATGCTTGCCACAGCAGTTTGCAAGTACAAATTCCCACCTAACGATTCCCCCTGAAGGACAGCTCCCCCGAGGGCAACTCTCCCCGGAGGACACGTTTCCAGGATGACAACTCCCCAAGGACAACTCCCCCAGTCATCGAGGGAGTTGTCCTGATACGATAAAGGTTAATCACGTGTGGCTCTGTTTCATTTAATATCTGTATAACGCCCTCATGAGTTTCGTTTCTGCACTTGTTGCAGTAGAAATCATATCATAATGCAGCTCAACTAATTAGTTAGACAAAGCTTTGGCATTATTTTCAACGTGAATATTATTTTGGTTTATCCTCTCAAAACCCTCCAAAGAAGCCGAGGAATATTATGCCGGATCAAGTAGCAATGCTTGTGCTGATGTGATGGCATCGGGGATAAGACAGCACAATTTCTTTGGCATCTGGCATCTCTAGCGATTTTGATTTAACTTCCGTTTAATCTTTTCATGTATATAATGTTTGTATGTATATACATGTATATATATATATATATATATATATATATATATATATATATATATATATATGCAGCAGTGGAAATACCCACATGAAAGTTCGACTTGAGGTCTGGCCACCTCAAGTCTGCAAGCCTCAAGTCGACAACCATGACAACGGAACTTAGAAAATACGAGCAAAGACTGTACATGTATAAGCCGTAAAAATTCTAAGTTCCGTTGTCGACTTGAGGTCTGCCAACTTGAGGTGGCCAGACCTCAAGTCGACTTTCATGTGGGTATTTCCATTGCTGCATATATATGTACATCATACAAAATTCTCTAGCAAGAATCAGTCCAATACTAAACTAAACGCTAATAAATTCTCATTCTATATCATGTATATAATGATAATATCTCAGCTAGGTTCTTTTAATTTCCTACAAATAGTACGACAATACACCTGATGGTGGACTGTACTTCACAAGAAGAAGAAGAAGAACTAGGCTTCGCAAACTTAAATTGTCCATTCTACGATTTGCAATATTCCTCCTAGAAATAATAATAATAATTAAAAAACCGTCGGTATATATGTGATATCAAAATAAGCTTACCGACCGGAAGCCTTTGAAGTGTCTATGCAAAGATAAGGTTATGTCTTTCTTCTCTCACTGACGGCCTTTCTCTGGAATTTATTATTTTTTTTTTTACAGAACTGACCACTTCTGACCACTCAGAGTGAAGAGCAACACGGGAAAGTCTTGGACGGAATTCTTACGTAACTTATTGTTTTCTAATCAATGGTCCTTGTAATGAACCGATCCCAAATCTTAACTCGACAATGAACTTGACTCTTCTATAGAACTTGACTCTTCAATACAATTCCAAAGAATACCGGGAGTTGCCCCTATGCTTTACAAGTACATTGTCTCTTAAACGATTCAGTTAACACCGACTGAACGAAAGGGTCAGCTGGGTGCAACTATTATTTTAGTCATTTCTTACTACATGTATTTGGTCATTAAAAAAAAAAAAAAATTTCTAGTCATATTTTAACTATATTTCTTGACTAGAATATCGTAAGATATTTGACTAGACCTATTAGTTGCACTCAGCTGATCTAGTCATTTTGACTGAATCGTTTAGACTGTACATGTGTAATTAGATGACCTATCTCCCCATCATTTGCTTTATGATGGGGAAAAAAAACAAGCCCTATGCATGCATGACCATGCTAACCAAGATGTTTAATTAGCCGTCATGATGACACCGTCTATGGTAATGTATGTACAGAGAGATTTAAAAGACGTTTAAAGTGGAAGACGTCATCAAATAAAACTAATAAAAATCTATGATCTATTCAATCTGTAACTTAAGATTACAAAATACTTCAGACTCCTACAGTGGCATGCATGTATGAGTGAATATACATGCATTGTAAGCAAATTTCAAAAAGGACATGACAGCTCTGGGGAACTTGGATTTAAGCTACGCTGCTATTATTCTATAACCTACTTTCACACATTATATATATATATATACATATATGTATATGTGTGTTTAAGCGTTTATATATTCTGTTAACAACAATAGTATACTTTCACTGCAATTGCCACTCCTTCAGGGTGTAACACAAGTAATAACTTGCCTATTTAGGAGTGAATATCGGGTGCTCTCCGAAAAGGAAAGAGTGATTTTTTTCTCAAACATGTTTTGACAATAAATTTCGCTCCCGGGGGCTGTCACGCCAGTGATCACTCGATGTTCATTTCAGGGAGTATTATGTGCACTGTAATTACTAATAAAGCTGGAATGAATTTTCTAACATCCATTTGTAAAATGATTTTGACAATGATCTACAATAGACACTCCCAGATTTTACTGAAATATCATACATGGTATAACCAAGGATCTCCTGAGGGGTGTTTCATAAAGCTGTTCGAAAAGTTACGAATGGTTTTAATAAAGACTTGTATATGGCAAGCCAAATGGAATTCTCAATCATTATAAATCACATCAGCTTAAAGTGAAATATGCAGACATAGATTAACATTACTTTTGTTTACAAACTTTGTTATTGTGAAGTATACTTTTTGCCACAATTTAATTGACGTTATGGGAAATACAGTCACACTTTGTAGAAACATCAGAAAAACTTTGGGCATTCCATTTGGCACTTCATATTCAAGTAATTCGTAAAATCATTCGTAACTTTACAAACAGCTTTATGAAACACCCCCTGGTTACGAGGGCATCGTTTTACCAATGAATCATGTCCGTACACAGCTGGAGTTGGGGGAGGGGGCAGCCCTCAGAAATTTCATGAAAAAAATAATAATTAAATAAACGAATAAATTTTTAATACTGCATTGCCTTTGCTCCTGCCCCCTCCTGTAAAATTCCTCCCTACTGCCATGCTTTGAACCACAATACATATGCACTCCTGCTGGAAAGATCTAAGCTTCATTAATCATGAATGAATCATACTGTTACAATCGATTGTTGAGTGGATCATTCTGAAGTAGGAAAAAAATTATTCCAACTTTTACGAGCAACAGTTGTATATTCAGTATTGTTTACAAGAATTTCTTTGAACAAAGATCAACACAAATGCATTATATTCAATGATAATTACATCACTTGAGCCGACTAAAGCTGCATGGATGAAAGCTGTCGATATGGATGAGTCGTACCTTTTTATGACATTAGTCGATTAGTAATTATTGTTTACAAAAATTTCTTTGAACGAAGGGAAATATAAAGGCATTATAATGATAATTACATCCCATGAGCCCATTAAACCTTCATTAATCAATGTTAATGAATGCTGTCGACATGGATGAGTTGTACTTTTTGTGAAATTAGTGAATTATGAATGTGAGGAGATTAATAGATAATAATAACAATAATAATGGTGGCTTCTTGCATAGCACTCGGGCCCGTCTTGTCGTAACGCTCACGGCGATCCAACATACATTACTTTTTTATTCTCGAGAATGGAAATGTGAAAGGGCTGTTTTGAACACTCAACATGGGCAGGTAAGGCAGGAGAGATGGTACGATTGGACTGCGGTGAAAAGTTGTGTAATACATATTCTACACATATTTAGAGACATGTCGCAATTAGAATATCAGTGTGAAAGGGTTGTTTACTGCATGCTGCACACAAATATAGGAACATTGGGCTAACTTACAGAATAGGTGTGAAAAGGGTCCTTCACTGAGCCTGCATAAAAAAGTAATGTATGATCGGTCCAATTCGTATGTGAATGTGAAAGGGATGTTTAATATAACCTGTACAGACATTTACAGGTTGCTGTGCGAATTTGAACGTGAATGCGAAAGGGGCCCTTCTTTGAGGCTGCCCCCATACATCCGTCACAGCCATGACAACTTGGGGTTCTATAGAATTGCAACGGAGTGAATAAAATTGAAATATAATTCACTCGTTTCTTTTGTATCATACTCAGGCTCTGCAGGCGCAAACACAGAAGCCAAGGCCGTTTTGAATTTGTTGTTGCGCGGTCGCTGTATGTATTTGAACTTCCAGAAAAATAGAATAGAGGGAGAGAGCGAGAGGGAGAGAGAGAGAGGGAGGTAAAGAATTAGAAATGAGTGTTAAGGATGGGGCTAGTGACAGACAGAAAAAAACGGAGAAGATGAGGCGAAGATAGATAGATAGAGAGAGAGAGATAGATAGACAGACAGAGAGAGAGAGAGAGAGAGAGAGAGAAAGAGAAGGAGTTGGGGAACAAAAGCTGGGATATTATGCAGGTGGCAGATCTTTATCTCCTTTTCTCAACGGGGAAATGTGAAAAAAGAAAGGAAAAGAGAAAGAGGGGAAAAAGAAAGCGGGAAAGAATAAGAAAGAATCTAGAAACTAAACGTGCTGAAAGAAAAAGAGTCAGAATGGAGTTAGAAAGAAAAAACAAAGGATAATGATGGAGAGAGAGATAGAATGAGAGAGAGAGAGAGAGAGAGAGAGAGAGAGAGAGAGAAAAGAAGGAGTTGGGGAACAAAAACTGGGATATTATGCAGGTGGCAGATTTTTTTTCTCTCTCTCTTAGCATGAAAGAGTCAAAGAAGAAAGAGAAAGAGAAAAACATGCAAAAGCGGGAAAGAATAAGAAAAAGTCTAGAAACTAAACGTGCTGAAAGAAAGAGTCAAAAAAGGAGTCAGAAAGAAGAAACAAAGGAGAATGATGGACAGAGAGGGATTGAGAGAGAGAGAGAGAGAGAGAGAGAGAGAGAGAGAGAGAGAGAGGGAGAGAGAGAGGGAGAGAGGGGGAGAGAGAGAGAGTGAGAGAGAGACAGAGAGAGAGAGAGAGACCCAAAAGGTGATGGTTGAATAGTTAGTCATTGCCAAATACGTTCATATGCCAGCTGTCATTGTGGATGTTTATTACGACTGTGTATTTAGTTCACTTTGCACTGAGCACCAGCTAGACGGAGTGACAATTTAAAGTACGCCACTACACCAGTCCGCCGCACACACCTACCGTGCATCCGATGAATCCTCGATCATCATACTCGGGTAAGTGAACATCATCTCTATCATCATATATAGCTGAAATTGTATTTATCGAATTTATATTGTATTGCATTGTATTGAATTGCATTTCATTTCATTTTCCATTCAAGTCAAAAGACACACAAGAAGAACATACAAAATAGCGATATAGATTAAAGATATACATATAGTAAACAGGGTAAAGACATATTACGAAATGGATGGATCTCCCCCTCGGTGTGATAATTATTTGTGGAACAAATTCCCTGTACATGTCCAAGACTCACCAACACTTCCCACCTTCAAGAATAGAATAAAAACCTACCTTTTCACCAAGTAGTTTTCTAGATTTTGTTAATATGTATAATGTAAGTTGTAGTTTGTTCCCCCCCCCCCCTCAAGTAGTTGATTTTACTAGATCATAATTTTATATTTGTATTGTATTTCTATGTATGTTTCTTTCTTTTTTATGTTGTATTGGTTTATTATGTAAGCGCTTAGAAACGAAATGTATTAAGCGCTATTATGTTGTCTATTATTATTATTATTATTATTATTATTATTATTATTATTATTATTATTATTATTATTATCATTATTGTTATTATCATCATCATTATTATCATTATTATTACTATTATCATTATCATTGTTATCATTACCGTGCTGTTCTTGCATGAGGTCCAGTACATTAAAAAAAAACCATACATAAACAGAGACGTGAAATGCAGGGCCGTAGCCAGAGTTTTTTTTTTTTTTTTTGGGGGGGGGGGGCATATAACTGAATATTGATCGCCCTCCTAGGGGAGGGGGTGTCTCCCTTCCCTTTAGAAAATTTTGCTTATCTACGAGGGCTATATAGGATGCAAAATGGTGGACCTTCAGACATAAATTCCTCTTGTGTGTTTTATTTTTTCATAATAAAATTTTAACACCAACTTTGGATTTTTTTTGGGCCCCGTGGCTACGTGCCGTATAAAATGACCCAACTATTTCAGTCATGATAAGGGTGTAACAGTGTGGCATTGTGTTTTAGAAGCAGTAATCAAAGTTGAATAATATTTTTAGAATAATAACATTTTTAACTGTTTAGCGCATATCTGAACATTAAAAAAATGGACATTACCCAGGCTTTAGCTCCCGCAGTATAGCGATCGTAGTGCTTAGTGATTTCAGGGAATAAATCTTAGCAGGTACCCATTTACACCACCTGGGTCGAAAGTGACAAATGCAGCTTTATGTCTTGCCAAAGGACATTAGTGCTGTGGCAGGGATTCGAAGCCCGTACCTTGTGGTTTACAGGCCGGAGACCTATCCACTAGACCAAAACACCTTACTGAATATACAGTATTTTACCAGACTATGTAGTGTATGATAGACCTTTAGTGGACGAAAAACTCACAAGGCTTTACATGTAATAAAACTGATTGTGGAGTTATGAAATATTCACCTCAATAGCACTTTACCAATCTGATGAATCTCTTTACGGAGACCTTTAGTGATAGATAGACATTTGAATAGAAGGAATATATTGTTAGACCAAATGCTAAAACAACAACAGCAACAACAACAACAACAACAACTACAAAACCCAAAAACCAACAACACAAAAGGCATGATTATTGACCACAAATATCTGCCAGTCCATTACAAGTTGCTAAACGGGCAGGGGTTGAAATCTCATTGAGAAGTCATATTTGGCATCATCTGATTATTTCTAATAGTGGAAGTTCATGCTACAGGCCGGCTTGTTCACACTATGAAGCAGAAAACCATCGGGGTAAATCTGCTCCTGAACAAGCAGCTTACGAGCTGAAAATGTTTAATTTACAGATGATTTGAAACTGACGAAATATTGAACAACCTTATAATCAATTATGCTAATTAAATAATCTGAAATACGAAAAATCATACAAAATTGGAACATTCAATAATTATCACAATAGAAAAGTTATATCAATTCTCCTCCAGCCTTGGTGGTCTGGCATTTTTTGTTTTTTGTTTTTTGGTTTTTGGTTTTTGTTTGTTTTGTCTGGACGGCTTGTAAGAGTACTATCCTTCCCCTTCTGTCAGTGTCTGTTTATTTTGGGTCCGTCGGGGTTCTCGGTTATCGCAGTACTTCTGTCACGGGGTTCTTGCTCATGTACAACTATAATTACATGTATTCTGCTTTTTTGTTTTTGTTTTTGTTTTTTGTTTTTGTTTAATTTGTTTTCTTTTTTTACAGATCATCTCAATCATTTTTAAATAATTGTAATTTGTTTGCAATTTGGTTTGATTTGTTTCAATAAAAACCTAATTATATTTTTAAAAAAGTTATGTAAATACATTAAATTTTTGCGCAAAAGTATTAGGAGAAAGAAGAGTGATCAAAAAGTAAAGGAGGGTAATAACATGCTTGCAGGGCCCTCTGGGAGAACAGTACATAGTACTGAAGAGGTTACCCTGGGTAAACAAAACGTTATTATTATTTTTATAAGGAGAGGAAGGGAAAAAGGAGCGAGGGGAAAGGGGGAATGAGGTTTAAACTGGGAAAATAGGGGAGGGTAAGTATAATGGATGGGAGGAGAAGAAAAGAGGAACAGAAAGAGATGAGGAAGAGAGGATAGAGAAAGAATTGAATTGAATTTGAAATTCACATTTACAGTCAGACCGCCACGCGTAAGTTAATGAGGCAAAGCAGCACATTTTACGTAGATTCTCGTTCACTGAAAACTGAATTTCGTGCTCGCGAGATTTCACGAGAGTTTTAGACATATGTGCAAGGGGTCAGGTTTTTTTTCTGAATCGAGAACACTGCTAAATCTTTTCAATTAATGTAGTTGTCCTTCTTAATGACATTTTGCTCTTTAGTCTGATATAAAGGTTTACTGTTTTTGTTCAGATTTAGATACTTTATATCTAGTTCAAATTTGATGAAATTATGGTCATTTTATGCTCATTTTATCCCTTGTTTACTTCGTCCACGCTCCTGACCCGATGAACCCATTCGTGACAGGAATTATTTAAAGCCTAATTTGATCAGCTTTTATTCTTCAAATTGGCAACACCAACACTTTTCTTTTATTGCTACATTTTTCTTATAAAACATCATGTATCTGAAATAAATATAAATTGACAGAATGTATGATGAGAAGTCATAAAGGTACCAATTTGCAGGGAAAAACAGTAATTTTAACATTTTCATCGCATTGCCAATTTAAGGATTTTAATGCTTATTTTCCTTTTAAAAAATTCAGCATCAAACAACAAATATTGATGCAACAAAAATGGGCACAGTGAGTGTAGAATTTTTTGCTCTTTCTACTCATATATTTGGTATGATTTTTAAGGCTCTGCATCAAAAGTTATCAGACCAAACCACATAATTTGGACCCTCTGTCACGAATGGGTTAAAGTATCAAAATATAAGTGAAGTGGATGATAGTGGAGTTTGATATTTGGCACTGACAGTGAATTCAAAACTCATTTGCAGCAAACTGTATATATTAGAGGAAGAAAAGGTTCATGTAAGCCAATTTTTGTGGAGAAAGCCACTTGAGCGGTAATCGCGCAAGCTTAAGCCCGGGTGCAACGGCCTGGCATGCTGGTTGTGCGCCGCTGCTGTTTTTGAACTGCCTAGCTGAGGCGCTTTGGTGACGTCACAATGACGAGTGCCAAGCCTGGGGATCTGGGGAGCGTTTCATGAAAGGATTTGTCGGATGTTTTATCAGACAAAGTCTGTTTTATTCGACAGTTGCCATAGTAACGATGCTTCTCAGCCAATCAAAATCAAGGAAAGATGTCAGATCTGACAACTTGTCAGACAACAAAATGTTGATGAAACGCTCGCCAGGGATGCGCGTGATGTGATCGATTGCGGAACGGACCAATCAGGGAGTAGCGGCATAGTCCTTGGACCAGTCATGTTGCGCCATTCAGTAAAATGTTTACTTTGCTCGAGAAAAAGCTGTATCATGCTTGATTTTGCCTCGGTCCTGACCCGATTAAAAGCTAAATCATCAGAATTTCAGTGAGATCTGGAAGAGTATCATATCGCGATTCTTTTGAGCTGAAAAATGCTTTGCAGCAAAGTATATTTCCAATATTTTTCTCTGTTTTATCTTCCTTACGGATTTTATTTACTTCCATGAATGGTTTTTCCATTTAAAAAAGTTTTCTTGATAAAATTATTAAAGTATAAGCTAAAATAGGTAGAATTATGCTTCTTCTTCAATTTGGAATTGAAATCGTCAAAATCCATTAGGAGACAGCGAAGCAATAGGAAGTTTTTCTACCACGTCCTTCTGCTCATGAATATTCATAAATTGCATTTGGACTTGCATGCCAGCTTTGTAAAAAAAAAAAAAAAAAAAAAAAAAAAAAAAAAAAAAAGCGCTTTAGCAATGCGTGGCGGTCTGTTTATTTCCTTCTGATCAGTCAATAACATAATGTACAAAATTGCAATAAATTATATAGCATGTACAGAGAATTAGGTGGCGAACGCCCGGGAAGCGAAGCTTGTGTTGGGGACGCCGAGAGCACAATGACAATACTATTAAGAACATGTAATGCATAAATACAAAGAGAAAGAGAGAGAGAAAAGAGGAAGAAAAGGTGGAGAAAGAGAGGGAACGAAAAAGGTGGAAGAGAAGAGAGAGAACGAAATGAGAGGGGAAAAGGAAATCAAGAACATTACCATTCTTAAAAATGGAAGATACAGATAAAAAGGAGGGATAGAGAGGTGGGGAAAGGAGAGAAGTGGAGGAAGAAATAAAGAAAGAGGGAGAGATAGAAAGTGAGATAGGAAGAGAAAGGGAGGAAAAGGAATAGAGAGAGAGAGAGAGAGAGAGAGAAATAGACCCAACCCATCCACCCCAAAGGCATACATGATAGAAACAAGACGGTTTAAAATACATTTTCCATTAAGATATAGAACATGGATATAAAAATGATACCAAGATGTACCGTTGAAAGACTACGTAGTAAAAATCAAAAAGTCTGAAAGCCTACCGCATTGGCATACCATCATACAAATTTGCACTGCAAATGACTGATCTTGGGCTTGTGAAAACTGTACTGTAGGGATAACAGCATCTGAAATACTGCATGTGTACAGTGATACCAAGATTAAGTACGACTGAAAGATGGAAAAGCATATCGCCTGAAAGCCTACCTCTAATTGGATGGTTTATAATAGTAAAATTACACAAATGAAGAGGAAGGCTCAATCAAAAAGAGAGGGAGAGGAAGGTGGGGGGTCGGGGGGAGAAGAGACAAGATTATAAAAGACTACAAAATTCCCCTAATACGCATTACAGCAGGTTATGTCACCAGGAAAGTAGGGAAAACCCTTTTTTCAACGGTCGGTTCGTTTTAGTTTCCCAATAGCCTGACTATGTACCGAAATCAATACCTAAATCTATCCATTCATGCAGTATGTATACGGTTGTCTCTCCCATTTTTAAAGAAAAAAAAGGTAGAACAATACTTTATTTCGAAATAAACTCAAGTGATAGCTCTGTGACTACTCTTAACTTACACTCATTGTATTTTTTGTTTCTTATCGTGTCTTTTTCTTTCGTTTTTAGATTTACATTGTACCAAATGCCTCCAAATCAAATCATATTCAAGGAGACTCGTTCCAACAAGGCCATTATTGCCTTTATTCTAGGTCCCTCTTTTTCATTTCGTATAAAACTGGTTTTAGTACATAAATGTCATACGATTTTTTTAATGGATGTTTATATGATATTTGTGTATACATTATGTTTCCTTTTGACTTTTTTTTTAAAGAGATGAAAGAAATAAAAGAACATGAAAAACTTGAACCTGAAATATATACATTTCAGGGCTAATACAATTTTCACAATACATTAAATTAGTCATCACATATCCATTTCAAAATTCAACGAAAATGAAATGTATTTTATAGGTTCCAGTTGCATGCTACAACAACAGCAACAACAACGACTACTGCTTCTTCCACTACTACTCTTCTAGGCCTACTACTACTACTACTACTACTACTACTACTACTACTGCTGCTGCTGCTGCTGCTGCTGCTGCTGCTGCTACTGCTATACAACAACAACAACAACTACTACTACTACTACTACTACTACTACTACTACTACTACTACTATTACCTACTACTACTACTACTACTACTACTACTACTACACTTCTGCTAATACTACCATGCACCACCACCACCACTACAACTACTACTTCTACTACTACTACTACTACTACTACTACTACTACTACTACTACTACTTCTTCTTCTTCTGCTTAATCTCCTTCTTCTTCTTCTTCTTTTCTTCTTCTTCTTCTTCTTCTTCTTCTTCCTCTCCTTCTTCTTCTTCTAACTTAATTCTTCTGCTTCCACTATTTCTACTGCAACAACAACATTTACAACAATTAGAACTAGTAGCATTTTTACCATCACTACTACTGTTACTACCACCTCTACTATACCTCACTTTCTACTTCAAATTCTATACTGCTACTTTCGATACTTACAGTGCTACCCCCACATTCATATTACAATTACATTAAATTTTCATAGCAACAAACACAGTGTTTGGTTAGACCGAAAAGATGTATAATCATATTCTGTGGAGAATGAACATGTACATACGCTATTCGATCAGTCCTGTCGAATTCTTTCATCCGTGAACATAGTGAAAGCAAATAAAAAAAGAGGTGCGACTGACTGCTATTATAGCTATGGCCCGATACACTGTATTATGTACAGTAGGCTCGATACATATTGAACTTGAAAGCCCTGTGTTAACACATAAAAGGAACAATGTAGTTAGGAATTTTGTTATTGTGAAGAAACGGGTATTTATCAACTCATTCGTGACAGGAATTACTTAAAGCCCAATATTATATTCATAATTCAAATAAGAAAAGCTGACAAATATTATAATAATGTTTTGTCAGCTTTTCTTTTTGAATTGGCAACACCAGTATTTGTCTTGTTAATACTACATTTTCTTTCATAAACTTCACACTGATTATCTGTACGTAGATTTCTCTACTAATATCAGTGATAAAGTCACCTGAAAAGAATATTAAAGTGATTACACAATGGTAAACAAAATTTTGATATATGATCGAGAATAGAACTCTAAGAAGAATGACATTAAAAATATGATGATTTTCAATCGAAATCAACGCATTTTGGCTAATTTTCTCATGAAAAGTTATGAGCTGACCCAAAAAATTGAGTATGAGGTATGACGTAAAAGTGGGTACCCAGCTTCGCGCATTGCAGTTGTGCTACGCGCTAGACTGTACAACATGTATTATACCTTGCGCGCATTTTGCTAGAAGTGCGCGACAAGGTACCCACTTTGACGTCATTTTGACGTCAAAGTGGGTACCCAGTTGAAACTGGGTCACAGCTGAAGGGTCAAAAATATCCTGAAATCAGGGGCGTAACAGGTACCTGTTATCAGGGGGGGCAGAGCCTAAAAATTTCCCGGTAACTAGTTTATGTCTAGAATTTGTGGCGTAGCTAGGACCGCATTTTTAGGAGGACGGTAAGTGCTCATCGGCGAAAATCCAATTTGAGGAGTGGGGGATTAAAAACTTTTTAAACGATTTTTTTCCCTGTCACACACATTCTGATATCTATTTTGCGAGCGAGCGAAGCGAGCGAGCCGAAAATAATCACTTTTTTGCTTTTGAATCGCATTTTCGAATAAAAATCCAAAAATATGACGAAAGAGCGATGCGAGCGAGCCAAAAATAACCACTTTTTGATTTTAATCGCCTTTTTGGATGGGAATCCTAAGATTTTGACGAGCGAGCGGAGCGAGCGAGCCAAAAATAACCACTTTTTTGTTTTCAGTAGCATTTTCAAATAGAAATTCTAAAATATGATAATTGTTTATGACAGATATATATTCAGAATTTTAAGAACCGATTAATAATTAAAATATATTTTCTTCTTTAAAAAGTGTGTCTGCATGGCGGGAAATTTGTACACACCATCCCCATTTCATTTTAGGAGGACGGTAGTGCTCCCTAGGAGGGAGGGTGCAGGGAGGGGGGGAGTTTCCCCCCTCCCGCGCAAAGCGCGGAAGCTCCGACGTTTTTTCGCTGTCAGTTCCCGCTCTTCTTACGCTCTCTGCCTGTTATCGAGGGGGGGGGGGGGGGGGGAAGGGGCATACGCATAGCCAAAAATTTCCCGGTAATTAAGTTTAGAATCAGTGGTGTAGCTAGGATTTTCTTTTAGGAAAACGTTAGTGCAAAGCGCACTCCCTAGGCATGCTAGGGGAAGGGTGGAGGGATGGTGATTTTCCCCTCCCGCGCAAAGCGCGGAAGCTCTGACGTTTCTTTGAATTGTTCGTTGTCTGTTACCGGTCTCATACATTTTCTGCCTGTTATCGGGGGGGGGGGGGGCAGAGCCGAAAATTTCCCGGTAACTAAGTTTAGAAATAGAATATGCGGAGATGAGCCCGCACCGCGAGTTGTTTGTTGCGAAGCCTTAAGCGGGTGGGGCCCAGGGTTCTGGCTTAGGGCCCCTGATGGGGGTCTACAGGGAAGCCACTGTGGTTGTCCAGGGAGTGGAGCACCGGGAAACTCCAGGTTTGGTACTAAATTTTCCGTCATTTTTTTTTGTTTCCCTTTGCTTTCTTCTCTTTTCCCCCCTTTCCCTCTTTTCCCTCTCTCTCTCTTCTTCTTTCTCCCCTTTCTCCTTCTTTCTTTCACGTTCTCCTTCTTCCTTTCCCTTTCTCCTTCTTTCTTTCCCTTTCCCCTTCTTTCTTTTCCTTTCTTTTTCTTCCTTTCCCTTTCTCCCTTCCTTTCCCTCCTTTTCATTTTTTCCCGGTGGTTTGGTGGATTTTCCCGCTGAAATCCTTCAGGGGGGGCAGAGTGCCCCCCCTGCCCCCCCGGCTGTTACGCCACTGCCTGAAATCTTACCACATTTGGGAGTTTCCTTGGCAACAGAACTTTAAAAAAAAACTTTGGACAGATGAATTTCTGCTAATAAAATCATGCTCGAACTAACATTGTTTCAGCATTGGGTACCCCCTTTAATCGACGGAAAGTTTGTTGAGAGGTCAATAAGCTGCCGATTTGCTTGAATCAACAGTGATTTTTAGAATTTTCATTAGGTTACCTGTGTACAGATTTAATTGCCTATTCTCCTTTCAAAAAATTCAGCTGAGATAATAATTGACGTAACCGAAATCGGCACAGTATGTGCAGAATGTTATGCTCTGTCTGATTATGTATTTGGTACTATGTTTTTAGGGCTCTGCATCAATTAAATTATTGAGCCAAACCACACAATGTAACGAATGGATTAAGAGTAAGCAATGAGTTAATGGGTCTAAAACTTTTGACTTAGAAATACCACTCACTGTCTGACTGGATGAGGCCCACTCCCTCCCTACTGGACCAAACCACTGCAATGACGCTGCTTAGGTATATAGATTAAGTCAATATTCTATCTTTTCTGAAACCATGCATTGTAGCCCTTGATTAGGCCTGGAGTCTCAGTCCTGCAGAGGTTGAATGAAGCCAGTTGTGTTACAGATAATTATTATGCCAGCCAATTTCCATTTATTCTCTCTCCCTTTCTCTCTAGGACCACATTACGTCACCGATCTGAAAAGGTTCTAAGACACAATGGGTCAAGGTCACTCAAAGCGGTACAAGTCAAAACGGTACCAGTTCGAAGAAGAACCGGCACCCAGGAAAACAACAGGCAAGCGAAGTCGATTTACCCGAAAACCCCAGAATGTCTCGCAACACCTCGCCCAACACAGCCACCAAATCGCCCAAAACAGTCATCACGCCGCCCAACAGAACCAACAGATGCAGTATAAACGGAGATCGAGTCAGGACTATACGCTTGCACAGATGAGACATGAAGCGGTTGAGAGTAGACCGCGGGCTGTGTCCTGGCACGAGTCCCGGTTCCAACCGCTTGTTTCAGCCGTACCCGATGTAAGGTCGAGGATTACCGGCAATTACCGACCAAATGTTGCCCATTCAACTCGCCGAAGAGAGACGTCGTATTTTGCTAGCTATGAAGACGACAATGTAACATCGATGGGTTACTATTCAATGGAACGACGTGAAACCAATTATCCAGGCAAGGCTTTCATTTTTTCCCTAAAAAAATGACGTCTTGGTCACTAATACAGGCCTACTGTTTTCAACATGCGACCTGGAAATTGGGTGGCATGTAATACTGTTTGAATGAAGGCAAACTTTTAAGCATCTATGGCTCTACCTTCTATCCGCGGAAAAAAATGCAGAGTTACGATCAAGATCCTAGCTGCCAGATGGTCAAGGCGTCTGGAATTGTTTCCAACCGAATGCCTTCACTTGTAAAAAAAGGTACCAAGGTACCCATTATACTCGAATGAGAACCAAATAACTCATGATCTTTGGTCACGTAGGATAGGGCTCTCAAGAAAAAATGAATAAGTGTGTTCTTTTTCCTGCTTTCAGGAAGGGACTCTTCGTTCGCCCCGGCTTCAACTCGACCTGAAAGTTCAGAGGTCATGGAGGTCGAAATCGAAGCGCTTGCTGAGGAGCTTCGTGATTCCGACTGGATGCGGCTCGGCAGCCATCTTGGAATCTCGACCAGCAGACTCGCCGCCTTCAGGGACAACTACCATGGCAACGTACCGCTCTGTTCGATGGAGGTGCTTTTGCTATGGAAACACAACTGCTCAGAGGTCATCAACCCCAGATCTCATCTGGCTCTGGCACTGTCTACCATAGGACGTGAAGACCTCTACGGCAAAATCAAAAGCAAGTTATTATCCTGTACTTTAATGCTTGGGCCAGTACCTCTTCCACTGTCTACTCCGAAGATTGTTTTAACTGCATCCTCATCAAAACAATGAATATACATCTTTCAACCTTTACCAGCTAGATTTAGATAGACAGAGCTGCCAACTCTCCCGGATTTGCCGGGAGACTCCCGGAAAATCAAGCAATCTCCCGATCTCCCGACACATACTCAAAATCTCCCGGATTCTTAAATTTTTGAAAGGTATCATGCTTCCCGTCATTGCTCCTTCAAATAAATTTCCGTCCGGCTCTCAGAGATCGCTCATGCATTAATGTTACATTTTACATACAAACAATACAAGCGCAACAAGCCACGGCGAGCGCGCTATAATCCGATACCGACCATGTGTATTGATATTGGACAGTTCGCCTGCGATCGCGAGGATCCATAGCGCGCTTCATTCAATGTCAGAGATGTTAAGTGTTAACTACTTAGAAGCCCTACAGCTATCTTATCTTGTCTATATGGACTGTTTGTGCTAACATGTATAGTGTATACGAAGTATGTGTGTAAGCACAAACAGTGTACATTGCCAAGACAAGGTACGGTATAGCCTGAGCATGTTGTGCATGATGGCAGTGTATGCTCGCGAGACCGAGAAATCACAGGCCGAAATGACCGGCATTAGGCCTCTGAAAACTGATTCTGAGTTTCAGAAATTAGTCCAAATGGAATATTATTGCTATTCTTCATGATTCAGGTGAGGGAAAATGTGTTCTTTGATGTTTAATTAGTTGAAAAAAATTCTTGAAGAATCCTCACTTTCCAGCAGGAATGGGAGGCGTTCTTCCCCTGCACCAGCGGCCTAGATAACTTGGTAGTGTGGTGGGTACACTGCGTGCACATCATGAATCGTTCTTCGTGACCAGACATTTTCGGTTTATTTTCTACTCTGAAACTTTATCTTGGGATGTTTAAATTTAGCTGTGGTTGACTACATATGATCAAAAAAAATTTATGGAATGTGCTGGATGCTGGTAAGGAAGTCTTGTGAACTTCTGCTGTGGAAATACTGTTTATATGTATTTGAGGAGAGTTTGTGTTTACAACGTCAATACAAGCTCATCCTAAGGTGAGGGGCCGGGTCCTGGTCCGGCAATATTAAAAGACCTTTTGTCCCGTACTGATTTTTTTTTTTTTTTTTGGGGGGGGGGGGGGGGAGGGGGGGGGGGGGAAGGGCTGCACAATGTTCATGCCTCCTGTATTGTGTGTTTTGAGTTTAAGTTGGATCTTTGTTTTATTTATAAAATTTTATCATCAAAGTCCTATTTTTTTTTGTTCTTTTGTTTGATTTTTTTTTTTAAAGGATTACTTGCACAGCCACATCAAAAACTTGATGATCAGATTTTCACATGACATTGACCTTGAATGAAGAAAAATGACAATATATATCTAAGTACATCATTCATTCCTTTCATTGGTAAAAGAAATAGTACAGATGGCACATTAAGACACAACAAACAATACTTCAAATTCAACATGCATGAAATGTTAATAATTACAAGTGATATTTTTCTCTTTTTTTTTTTAAATTTTAAAAATGGCTCTGGCAACTTCAAAAATGGCTCTCAGAAATTGGAAAATGGCTCTCATGAATTGGTGACCAATTAGAAAAATGGCTCCCGCAAAAAAAGTATTTTTTTCCCTGTTGTGAGCAAAAGATCTTGTTTTTTTCTAAAGACTTCGCCCTGTGAATCTTACAACTAAGCTTTTACTTGCGCCTACCAGGAGTACCTTTTTTTTGTTACTCTCGCATGCGTCGCTAGTGCACTATGCTCGCTACTTTCACTTTAAAAAAAATCTCCCTGATTCCACATTAATGTTGGCAGCTCTGCATGCATGAAATGTTAATAATTACAAGTGATATTTTTCTCTTTTTTTTTTTAAATTTTAAAAATGGCTCTGGCAACTTCAAAAATGGCTCTCAGAAATTGGAAAATGGCTCTCATGAATTGGTGACCAATTAGAAAAATGGCTCCCGCAAAAAAAGTATTTTTTTCCCTGTTGTGAGCAAAAGATCTTGTTTTTTTCTAAAGACTTCGCCCTGTGAATCTTACAACTAAGCTTTTACTTGCGCCTACCAGGAGTACCTTTTTTTTGTTACTCTCGCATGCGTCGCTAGTGCACTATGCTCGCTACTTTCACTTTAAAAAAAATCTCCCTGATTCCACATTAATGTTGGCAGCTCTGCATGCATGAAATGTTAATAATTACAAGTGATATTTTTCTCTTTTTTTTTTTAAATTTTAAAAATGGCTCTGGCAACTTCAAAAATGGCTCTCAGAAATTGGAAAATGGCTCTCATGAATTGGTGACCAATTAGAAAAATGGCTCCCGCAAAAAAAGTATTTTTTTCCCTGTTGTGAGCAAAAGATCTTGTTTTTTTCTAAAGACTTCGCTCTGTGAATCTTACAACTAAGCTTTTACTTGCGCCTACCAGGAGTACCTTTTTTTTGTTACTCTCGCATGCGTCGCTAGTGCACTATGCTCGCTAGTCTTTCACTTTAAAAAAAATCTCCCTGATTCCACATTAATGTTGGCAGCTCTGCATTCTTTACTGTATTGCCTGAAGTATATTTTTATCAAATGACAATTCATGAAATCTCTCTAATGTGCATTTATAATCTGTCTGCAAAAACATTTGATGGTTTAGACCGCTGTCAGTTACTATCAAATGTTGTTTCTTAATGTGTTTTGCTACCCAAAACTCCCATCCGTGGGACAACGTTCCGCCTCTCCCTCACAAAATCATACCTCCGCAAAATCTACTGGATTCTATCATTCCAATGTTGGCAGCTCTGGATAGATCGGGTTGAGAAACTTAGCTTAATTTTTCAATATTCTATCCATATTTGGATTTGGGATGAAAATGTTCTACTTAATTGCTTGAGAAACAGATGGTAGTTGCTGAAGTCCTGATTGCAAACAACGCAAGAAACGGTAGCGATAATACTGCCAGAATTAAGACATATACAAACTTTAGTTAAGCTTAACTGTAGTTCGCTTTTTCCAAAAATGAATAAAAGCTTGCTGGCCATTGATGCTAAATATATTCATCGATCTGATGCTCTTCTTTCCGTGTCTGTAGAGAGAACTTACTTGGTTGAAGGAGACTCAAGAACATCTCAGAACGGTGACCACAGAAACCGTCCTCGACCAAACACGGTGCTCATAATGGACGACGATGACAAGGGAACGACGATGAACACAGAGAGAAGTTTGGACTGGACAGAGTCAGGAGTGGAAACAGTAGAGTCCTTAAGCGACAGGTATGTAGGAAACGGGGAGGTCACATTAATACATGTACTGTAAAAGTTTCGGGTATTTTTGTCAAGATCAGACATCTGAATTTGAAGCAGCGAGTACCTTCCTTGATAATACTGGTGATGGAGGAGTCTTGTACATGTTGTATGACGCTCATGTCTTGCACGTTTCCCACTTTCGGTACTCTCAGCTCATCTGATATTACAACGCTCAAGAATGACAGTCAAGCTTCCTGAAGATCAAGCGACACGTATTTTATCTGATGGTCGTTACCGTCCTTCTTTCCAAAGCTATCCAGGAAGGTGACTTTTTTTTACCAGTAGCGGGATAGCAATTGCAAAGAGTTCAAAGTTCAGTACGTCATTTACCCAGATTTGAAGATTGAAAAGCAATGTTTTGTTTTAAGAATAACATGCTGTTGCACTTCATACATTCACAGACTGTCTCGCTTTGAACGGACTGCTATTAAGCCAGCAAGCACATATTACTCACAATGTTTAAATGTTCCTTTAGAAACTGTCATGATATTATCTCACAGATGCCATAAGTTTAAAAAGAAAAGAAATCCTTTATATTCCGGGTCACCAATAATCCTACATATTATATTTCCTTCTAATCTGGCTTCTCTTTACAGCCTTGAAGAAGAATCGGAGGACGACAACGACAACAACGAAACAGGATGGGCAAGAGATGAAGTTATTCACGTACCCATCTCAATCTCCAAGGATGACGAAACACACCCATTCCCACACAAACCCACATCTATTACTGTTCCTATCCTAACGACGCGCTCACCGAAGTCTTCGTCTCCGCCTCCATCAGCAACACCTTCGGCAGGACAGACATCAGACGGTGAAGATACTTCTTCGGAAAACTCCATGTTAATTGCAGACATAGCAGAAGTTGATAGATCTCAAACTCAAAGCCTGGTTGACTTTAACTCAATAGATCAAGACCAGCTAGAACCTGATCCAGATACGGTTACGACCCGCTTGGAGTCAGTTGAACCGGGTGAAACTGTATCTGTGGCCATCTTGAAGTCCTTCTACGATACAGGAATAGTACCGAATGAACCCTCAACCGTAGCATCAAAAGAGATAAAATCAGAAGAGATACCATCAGAAGAGATACAATCAGAAGAGATACAACCAGAAGAGATACAATTTGAACCCACGACCAATAGTGAGAGAAAAGACCGCAGAGATCCTGGAGACAGCTCAGGCGTGGACCGCGTGGTAGCCTCGGAGAGAACAGATCCTTCCAAGTCTTTGATCAACGTGATATCGAAGAGTGACGTCACCAAAGTCAATCCGGAGCTATCGGAGGACGAGCTTCGTATACTCTCTGCAGATTTCAGATCGTCATCGGAATGGCGCATGTTAGGTTAGTCTCCACCAACTATATAAAAATCAATATGTCACTCAATATCAAAGCACTCTGTCATATTTGATATCCGTAATACCTAACCAAGACATCCAACAGTCTTGTTTGGTTAATATCAAGTAATTAACTTATGGTTGGTAAATACAAACTTATTATAATAGTAACAATTGAAATGTTGTTGTAGGTATTAAAGCTATCAAATATAAAGGATTTATAAAGCATTTGTATGCCATTTTAGGTGTCGGGTCAAACGATACATTTTGCAAAAACGTATCAATCGATTACATATGTTGTTGTTGTTTTTTTTCATCAGGAAAACGACTTGGCATCTCCGAGGCTGAGATCAAGAATTTGTCCAAGAGGAACGGAGAGGACGCTACACAGTGTGCACTGGGTGTTCTCAAGACCTGGAAGAAGCGCTTCGGTAACACTGCTAAGGAAAGACGTATCCTAGCTGGCATCACTTCCGACCTTGGTCGCGATGACCTCTACTCAGCCATTATCAATAGTAAGATATTATCCATTGCCTTCGTTAACTGATTAGCCTCTGTATAAAGTCTCTGGTAATTATAAGTATCCAGTTGTCACTGGGTAAATTCACTGAAGTTCTAGGTTTCAAACAGTTACTTATCCATGCAAAGAAATTGACTCTTCGTCAGTGTTACATGGTATTACGTGCAAAAAAACCCCCCAAACAAACAAATATTGAAACAAATATATATTTGATCTTTCCGCACCCAAGTCTCTTTCCGTAATATATGCGTGTTCAAAGCCAATCAATATGCCTTCCCGCAAACCAGAACAAACGGTAACCATCATTTGCCTGATCACACTGAATTATGGAAAAATGAACTCACGAAGAATGGCGTTTGATATCATTTTGAAATTTTAAGTGACTCTACAAGGAGAGCGAAAACGTTTACAAGGCATTTTTGCCACTGGCAGAATAAAGTCCGAATGCATTAATCATCGATTCAAATATCAACTATGGTAACTCTTTTACTGACAATTCTACTTGTCAGTGCATCATTATAATAATCAACCGTCGGATAAAAAAGGTAGCTGAAGATTTTTCCTTAAACGTTTCTAACATTAACAGTCATCTTCGCTCGAAGTTTTCTTACAAGTACATGTATATTCCTCGTTACACACTGTTAAAATAAAAATTCATTGAAAAGTTTAAACGGACGGATGTGGTAGAAAAATAAACTCAACATGTTTTATTTGTACTTATGTTTTTTTCTCACTCTCTCTCTCTCTCTCTCTCTCTCTCTCTTGCTCTGTTATTTGTCATGACTTGCAGATAAATTGATAGACAGAATGGCATCTTTGGAAGCTGGCGTGGGACGATGGCAAGGTATTTTGAAAGAGAGATATTTGAACCCCGATTTCGACACAGCGAGCAATAGTAGTCATTACATGGATGTCCATGTTGTCTATCGGGAAGAGAATAGAACTGAAAGAAACCTACAATGCAGGCATGATATCCTCAAGGCTCAAAAGGGCAAGAAACGATCACCACTCACCCTTCTTCATGGAGATGCTGGGTGCGGTAAGACAACCTTGCTGAAGAGATTGGCACAGGACTGGGCTGAAGGGAACGACCAATCACTTCTTTCCAGTCTTCCTTTGGTTTTATTCCTCACGCTTCAAGAGGTGCGACAATGCCGTAGCATCGGACAGGCAGCAGCCAGGTATCTCTTGTTCAAAGATACCGCTACAACAGCTAGGATGGTTAATGACTATCTTAGGATGTATCCAGAGAACTGTGCGCTTCTCATAGATGGATTCGATACTTCTCGCTCACGGGAAGAGCTTCAGGCAATGCAGGAGATCCATGACCAGGTGCAGTGTCAGGTGGTTGCTACAAGCAGGGCATGTCTTCCAGAGAGTGAAGAGACACATCGGGAGTTCATTTCTGTTGAGATGCAAGAGATTGGTATCAACCAACGAGGCAAATTCGTCAGTTCTTTCTTCGAGTCTGATGAAGTACGGGGTAATGAGCTCCTTCAGTACCTCCAGAACGATGATGTCCTATCATCGTTCTGCTCTCGCCCAATGTTCTTAGCCACCATTTGCCAGCTGTGGAAGGACCAGGCACAGCTGCAAGATATCAACACACTCTCCGACGTCATCACTTCTTCCCTCGTCCTTCGCTTCATTGGTCAGGAAGATGTCACCGATGTCGTGGAGGGTGTCTCAAACGTCATGTCAGCTCTCAGCCGAGTAGCGCTGGAGAGCATCCTGCAGCCAAGAGTTCACCTTTCCTTCAAGACAAAGGACCTTGCAGATGACAACGAGCGAGAGTGTGCAGAGTTAGCTGAAAGGGTAGGCTTGATCAGATGCTCCCCTTCTATGTCCGAGGACTTTAATACACCCAAAGAAAACAGAGAGTGGTATTTCATCAACCCTTTGGTGCACGAGAAATGTGCTGCCATCAGACTGGCATCTCTTCATCGGTCAGACCCAGAAAGGTTTGAAGATATCATATCTGCCATTAGATCCATCGCAGAGTGCGAGTCTCTGAGATACATCTTAACCTTCGCTTCTGGTGGAAACCTGGATGCTGCAAGGAGGATCCTCAGACTTCTGAGTGATCTAGCTTGGAAAGATCCTACTTCAAAATTGAAGGCCCAAGAACTTGCGTTTAAATGTAACTTTGAGTGTCATCGAAATGATGCGTTAAACCGTGAACTTCAGTTCAGCATGCGATCCCTCCAAATTGCTGCATTCAGCAACAGGTTCATGACAGACATTTCTTTCCGCTACTTCATTTTAAACTCTGTCAGGGAAGCCGAGAATCCTGTACAACTCCAGAAGGTCCAGTTCCTAATTGAATCTCGAGCAGACATGGACTACGCCACTGCTTGCTTGCAGAATGGCTACTTCACGTCAGTGCCGGAGTTCATCTTTGATATGCCAAAGACGTTCAGTCCATCAAGAGAAGCTTCCAGGAGACTTTCTGATGACGTCATATCTCCGTCGCTTCGATGTCTGAGAGTCTTGTCTATTTTGTCCACCCGAGACTTCATCTCCAACTTGCACTCGTCCGATAGCCTCGAAGAACTCAGGGGTTTCGACATTGATCCGAAGTACATCGACTTACCGACATGGTGCCAAAACTACCCGAACCTGACAACACTTAGTCTTTCATGTATCATGTACCAGGATCCACGGAATATGGACGACCATAGGAACAGTCTGAAAGGCCTGGAAACTGTCCTGTGCACGCTCACCAAATTGGAGTTTCTTCAACTCAGCAACTTCTTTTGCTCGGAAACGATGCTCCAGATCATCACCAAGGTCCTTCAGACACTGCCAAATCTGTCTCACATCCAGGTCGGACCATCCGGTGAACAACTCCATCATTACTCTGAGGAAGTCGAGGAAACGTGCGGTGAAGTCACAGAGGCCACAATGCAAAGCTTCATCAAGGCTACCAAGAAGTCATCGTCCCTAAAGAACCTTCAGCTATCCTGCTTTGGGAACTTTGAAAAGTTGTACCAGCTACTCAGGTTGGAGGCAAGCTCAAGAGGAAGAAGAGGAAGTGAACTGTAAGTATTTTCATTCATGGGAGGAAAGTATACATTTGTCAATCCAGTGTGTCAATCATACGTACTAGAATACCTTGATCCAGGGGCGGCTCTAAGGTATGTTGATAAGGGGAAAAATAACCCATAGGGGAGTTTATTTAGGATTTAAATGAAAACAAATAATGCCATCACGTATAGTTGCATGCCCCAGCCCTCCTTTTCCCAATACTCTTCTTTCTTCTTCCTCCTCTTTTCTCTTCTTTTTCTCCTTTCTTTTCTTCTTTTGTGATCATTTGAAAAATCACAGGGGTGGTTGTCCCCTGCGCCCTTGTAGCGCCGTACCTGCCCTGGTCCTTTTAATATGATATTATGATATGGAAGAACTTTCGATCGTTACGTATATAGATTTTTTTTTAAATTTTGAAATAAAGAAATCATTAATCATTTTGGATACGATATCACAATTTCCTTTACTATAAAAATTGATTAGACCTGGGCCCCATTTCATAAAACTTGTTATCAGTAACAACTGCCACATTTCTAACCAGTATAACAAAAATGAAAAGTGTTACTTGAAAAAAATTAATAAGTAACATCTGATTGGCAGAAGATATCAGGATGAAACGATCTACGCCGAAAAACCACACTTTCTTTGAAATGAATTCATGTTCACTTTCTTTTTTTGTTTTATATACAGACATTACACACCTCCTGATGACGGAACTGGGTACTGGGTCTTCACTCGGTAGTGATTCCATGATCGTGGTGCAGCCTTAGTGCTAACAGGCCTACAGGACGTACATGGGGAAACAATCATGGAGATATATCGACACTGCAGCCGTAGATTGTCAGTCAGGCTGGGCTTCCGGACCCTGGGCCGTATGCCTAGATGTGTCATGGTGCATCACACCTACAAAGGGAGAGAGCTGGCAGTACAGTGGGTGTTACATGTGCAAAAGGACACTCGCTTGGGAAACAGCAGTATATTGATGATGACATTTGCAGTAAATTAAAGATTTAAAAATAATCAAACTGTAATTCCATCTGCAACATCCAATATTGCCACAGAAGATATGAAAATATACTGCTAGAAAAAGTACTCCGATAAGAGCCATTGTGAGTTTCAAATTTTCGATCTCTATTTTAGATCATCTTCAGGAAGTGAAGCATTGAGTGAGATGAACTGTTTATGTGTAATAGGAAAGTTTGAGAACAAATCTGCATTGTAGTTGATCTAACTGCAGTGCTATTTGCTTCTTGGTGATTGCGAGGTTCGGACCCGGAAGAAGGACAGAGGATGGGATCGGAGGACTGAGTGCCATGGGTGCTTGAACATTTGAGTTTCTAAGCTTAACTCCACGAAAAAAAGAATTATTTTTGATGATTTGTATGCTTATATATATTCATTCATATTCAGTTTATATTCGTTATGTATATTTTTATTTGCATTATGTATATCATATATATCTATGTATCATACATATTTAAGAATATAATGATATGTCCTGGAATACACTGAAATCCGATTTTCAGTGTTGGTGTGCGTGTGTGTATGCACATTATGCCGTTGTAATGACGATGATTATGTAAAAAGGAAAGAAGAGGTGTCAGTCAGTCGTGCTATCTAACCATTTAATATATTCATTCTCATTATATAGCTTGTTATTATTCCTTTTAAAATCTATTTAATCATTTGCAGTTTTATTTACACATGGTAGCATTGCTAGTTTACAGAACTGCTTTCCACAACGGCCCTGTCCGCTTACATTAAGTAATATTCGTTTGAAAAAAACTACAGAAAATTATTCAGTTATAATTAATCAATAGCAGGAAATTATTCTAGCAGAACAAGGATAAGGTTAAAGAAACATTTTCCCAATCTAAACAACAGATCATATGAAAAAAAAAAAAACAAAGCAAAGAAAATAGAAATGATTTAAAAGTATGCTTAAACTTATACGAATGGTATATTTGTATATTTGTAACATTAAAATGAGTTGTTTAGAAATATTTACTGAAATAGCAGTAAATCATACATCCTTTGGAATGTCTAAACGATTCGTTTATGATAATTATGTAGATAAAGTAAGGCTTTTATATTGTTTGTTATCATATTTGCATAGAGTCACAGAAACACATTTGTAGTTTCGGTTAATTGTAGAAAAGAGTCTTAAATAATCGATTTGCATATGCTGTCTTTCTGTACAAAGATACAAACATGCCGATTGGAATTATGTCTATGTACTGAGTAAGCATGTAGGAATGTATTTTCCCTGAAGTATATAAAATGCTATTTTCATGTAGATCATTATTCCCGGAAGATTATTTCTTGCTATTTGATCCAGTATGTTCAAAGTTTTAATCTACCTGTAGCCACTCCTCGGCTTTTTAAAATGGTAATTTGACATTTTAGTTTTTTGAGTGTAGGCCTATATAGTTGAACCAGAATTATCGCTGAAATGCGTTCCACGTTCTTGTTTATACGTCCAAATAAATTGAATATTCTTCCAATAATAGGCGTAAAGGTGTAATTGTTGCAGAAATGGTCGGAGATCCTTAAGCCCTAGTACAAAACTCTTCTAGTAATTTAACCATTTTCAATTATGGTAAGCCTTATCCCTTTGGTGTCATATTTCTGCCGATAATAATGGTATTACCATGATAATCATTCCAGGAAGGGTCCAGAGTACATTCCATTATTAGTAATACACATACAGTTTTCATGGTTAAACTATGATCAGTAATTGCCGAATGATCCGGAATATGTATTTTCTTCCGGTAATACTGGTAAACTATCACTCTTCCAATAACACATTTGAAATACCATCATTCTTCCCATAAAACCACCATCATCTCGAAAAGGGTCTGGAGATATGCCCAATATTCTTCGGATAATATACCAGTAGGCTATTATTGGGTAAAGCATAGTTTATCAACCACCATCACTGACCATAGATCCTGGATAAGTCCAATTTTCTTGAGATACCGATAAGCCATCATCATTCGACCGATAATTCTGTGAAACCATCATTCAGGAAAGGGTCCAGGGTACCGGTATTCCGATATACCTCGCGTAAAGCCGGTAGAGAAATTTCCTTCAGTAAAGCATCCAATCCGCTAATAATTCAATCTCGACTTCGTCTCGGGACATAGTAAAGTTTCGAGATCACCTTGGGCTATAGTTCCAACCATGCCCCTCAAAGCAGTCAATATTTGTATACTATTACCTGGCGCTGCTGTTTTGAAAATGGGTCAAACGTCCTTGTTGCATTCAAGGCTCTATGACTAGTGCCCTCAGCGTTTGACAGCGTACATGCCAATCGTTTCTCGTTGATGTCAACTTTTAAGAACTAAAGCATTCGACGAAGCTCCTTTTCCACGTTTTTCTTGAGGTTTTCATAAAATAAAAAATGCACAGGCTTGCCTTTAATGGTGATTTTTTATTCGGTAGGCTTAAAAATTGATCTTGCAGATTCTGCACATATGACGGCCATGCTGCCATAGAGAAACGAAAGAGAGAAAAGAAAATGAGAGTGAGAATTGTAGAGACTGATAGTGGAGGAAGCTAGGGAGTACCGGCGTAAATCCAGTTTGAGGAATGGAAGGGGGGGGGGATGATCGACCTTTTTGCCGATTTTTTTTCTGTCAAACTCAGACTTAAGTATAAACACACGCCCTCTCCCACCTGCACAGACCCCCCTTACACACATTGTAATTTTTATCTTGCGAGCGAGCGAAGCGAGTGAGCCAAAAATAACCACTTTTCTTGTTTTCAATCGCATTTTCAAATGAAAATTCGAAAATATTACGAGCGAGCAAAACGAGTGAGCCAAAAATAAACCGCTTTTCTGGTTTTCATAGCATTTTCAAATAGAAATTCTAAAATATGATGGTTGTTTACGACAGATTATTAAAAATTATATTTAAAGATTAATTCAAATATCATTTCTTCCTTAAAAAGTGGGGGATGTTTGTACATCCCCCATCGCCCCCCCCCCGGGATTTACGCCAATGCTAGGGAGAAAGGGAGGGAGAGAGTAGAGAGAGAGAGAGAGGGGGGGGGGGAGAAAAAAAATATAGTTTTATATAGACGTGCTAAAAGACCTTCTTGAGGAGGAAATGGATAATGAAATAACTGTTTAACTTTCAATGGCGGAATATGAAAAATAGACTGCTAAAAGCAAAGCAAAACAAAAGACGAACAAACAAGCAAAAAGGCCCGCCCACTGGACAAAAGGACACATTTTTGGAGGTTTAAACTATGGTTTATATCTCTCTTTTGTGAAAGCGGACCTCAAAGACTCTTCATTCTAAGGTGGGTCACTTTACGCAGTGCAATAGCAATGACGCATCAAAAAGCGTGCCAGTTGTTGACGCCAGCGCATTCCCTTTCTAAACAAAACTAATTAATGCGACTGTCTTTTGTATGCCTTTACCTATATTCAGTTCAGTGGCGTAACAACGGGGGGCATGGGGGCACGTGCCCCCCCCCCCTGCCATAGGCTGGCAAAAAAAAAAAGGGAAAGAGAAAAGAAAGGGGGAAAACAAGGAAAATGAAAATGGCACATTGGAAAGCTCTCCCCCTGAAAAAGTTCCCCTAAAACAAATGTGTGTAATTTTTAAATGAATCCGAATACAGATTCAAGTAGCTATACTCCTCTTTCCAATTCTCCAATCTCTCTTTCTCTCTCTCTTTTCTCGTACCGTTCATCTCCCATTCCTTTCATGTCTTTTCCGTGTCCCATATATACAATTCTCTCTCTCTCTCTCTCTCTCTCTCTGTTCCTCCTTCCCTTCTTGTATCGGCAGGGGCGGCTCCAGGGTATTTTGATAGGGAGGCAATAGGTGAGTTTATTTACGTTTGAAATGAAAAGATAGGGGTATTATACATGACCTAACCCTCTCTTTTCCCATATTGTTCTTCCTTCTTTTTCTCCTCTTTTTTTTTTTTTTTTTTTTTTTTGGTCACTTCAAAAATCTTGGCGGGGGGGGGGGGGGGGAGAGGGGAAACAGTTGCCACTCTGCCCCCTGTAGCGCCACCCCTGTGTATCTGCCTGTCTCTCTGTCCCTCTCTCTCTCTCGGCTTTCCTTTACTCTATGTATTTCACTTTTTCCATCATTCCCTCCTTTTATTCTATTCATCTCTTTTCTCCTACATATACCACGTATACTCTCTCTTTTTATTTTTCAGTTTCCACTCATCAAACCATGGCCCCGTTTCATATAACTTGTTATCAATAACAAGTTGTAATAAATGTTATAAGCTACTGAAATCCTTGGATATGATTGGAGAGCAAATTCGTATTAGAAATGTGGCAGTTGTTACAGATAACAAGTTTTATGAAATGAGGCCCATATTTTGTTTTACTCCATCTGCCAGTCTAACCAAAATAAAATCACAAAAACATACCAAAACAAATAAACATCCAAAAAAAAATGTAGAACAGGATAAATCCTACAAAATTACACAACTTTCTCATAGTCATATCTTATTTTTTATTAATGAAAACATATCGCTTATCTCCTTTTTATATAAAGAAGAAGAAACAGCATCTCCTCTGCATACATGGTAGATTTATTTTGCAGATTCGAGCTGGACATAAATAATCAATTTTTCAGTCATAACACAACATCATTCCTCCTTAACACATAGCAATACAGGGTGTTCTTGAAGGTAAAGTTAATCAGCTTTCCTTCCCTAAATTGGCAACAGCTGATAGTATTTTCACTCTTAAAAAGTTTGAATTTTTTTTTGTATAACCTAAGCCAAAGTGAATGGAAATTCAAAAATTGATTGAAATGGTGATTAGGCAGAACATAATGTCGAGGATTTAGTGCAACAAAGGGCCATCTGCACTTTTCGGCCAAACTGAGGTTTTGGTATCAAATGATCAATAAGAGACCAGGAACCATTGGTAATAATGGTTTCTACAGCAAACTTTGCTACAGCAGGGTATCACCCAAAGTAGGTATGGCCATCTGCAAAAAAAAACAGTGTATACAACATAACTTCATTGCAAGTTTTCTCAAAATGGCCAAACACACAGATAGTCCTTTGTTGCACTAAATCCTCGATATGTTGTGCCTATTCACCAGTTCATTGGAAAATTTCCAATACAGTATACTATCCTGCGTTGGAAATGAGTCCAAATTGCCCAGTGAATTTTTCTCTTTCTGCTGAAGTATAATTGTATTTCTGGATCAAGAGGTAATGTCACCCTAGCCATGTTAATACTCTATTTTCTCTTGCTCTGGCACAAGCTAAGCTTAACCTGGCCAAAACATGGGTAAAATAAAGCAAGGGGCCATTCTGAACGCTTTTCCATAATCCAAAGAATACAAACAGCATAAAACGACTGTAAGCATTTTGCAAGTAGCGACTTAGTACAACGCCATGGACCATTTAATATAATGGGTAGACCGTTTGGGCAGTCTCCACCACAGTAAGAGGGGTAAGATCTAATAAGCCAAAAGCCCAAGTCTCTGGTAAGCAAAATTAAAGGGCTGTGGGGGGGGGGGGGGAAGGGAGGGGGAGGCAGAGCATCGTGGGAAAGAGAAAGGGGAGATGGTATTCTAAGATGAATTTACTCACAAGATCAAATTCAGTTTCAGATCAAAATTTGAAGGTGTTACATTATAATAAGGGTTGGAACCCCTCCCCCCCCCCAGCTAAACCCAGGTAAGGAGAAATAGACAAGCAAAATCACTATCATCTCATGATAATCTGATACAAGTGAATTCTTTTCATAAAAGCTCCCCGGTATTACAGCACAGTTCATGTAAGAACAAAGGCCTGCTAGAGGACTTTACATTAAACCGTTAAGCTTACGAACATACAGGTGTCAGAAGTGGGAGGCAAATTCTTGTTCATTTATTTGCCCGGTTCTACCTCTGCAATGAAAGCTCGTACACATCGGTCGCATTGCTCGTACATCCTATCAAAGGCTGCCATGTCATGCTGATTTAAAAGACAAGAGAAGAAAAAAAAACTATATAAGTTATATGAATCAAATATCAGCAGTAGAAAGTGTGGTATGCTTTGTGGAGTACATAATGTCACTGGGGTGACAAAACCTTGCATCTCAAATTTTGGTGAAAATCACTTTTTTGTATCAATCTCCAGAAAATCAGTTGAGTGATGTCCTGTCCAAATCCTAGCTCTCTTACCCCTTAAAATGAAGCCACCATGGCATGTCAAAGGAAAGGTGATCCCATTGCTTATAGTGCTTTGGAAGCCAATTTTTTTTTGCTCTCCAGAAAGATTTGATATTTTTGAGATACAAGGTTTTGTCGCCCCAGCAGCGATAAGTGGTTAACCCATTCGTGACAGGAATTATTTAAAGCCTAATTTGATCAGCTTTTATTCTTCAAATTGGCAACACCAACATTTTTATTTTATTTATTAAACGTCATGTATCAGAAATGAATATAAATTGACAGAAATTATGATGATAAGTCCAAAAGTTGCCAATTTGCAGAGGATAATGGTGACTTTAACTTTCTATCACATTGCCAATTTAAGGATTTTAATGCTTATTTTCCTTTTAAAATTTTCAGCATCAAACAATGAATATTGATGCAACCAAAATGGGTAAAGTTTGTGTAGAATTTTTTGCTCTTTCTGCTCATGTATTTGGTATGATTTTTAGGGCTTTGCATTAAAAGTTATTAGGCCAAACCACAAAATTTGGACCTCTGTCACGAATGGGTTAAAGGAGTGACAGTAGTAGAAGTATTACTTCTCCAACTACATGTACTACTACTGCTAACTATTGTTACTACTATTCTTCCTACTACTACAGCTACTACTACTTCTGCAACTACTACTAGTGAGTTGCAATGAGTTCAAACTCCCTGCCACTACTATTTCTACTTCTATTACTACTATTACTATTACTACTATTACTACTACTGCTACTACTACTACTACTACTACTACTACTACTACTACTACTACTACTACTACTACTACTATTACTACTACTACTACTTCTATTACTACTACTACTACTGCTGCTACTACTACTTCTACTACTACGACTACAACTGCTATTTCTTCTACTAGGTGTTTTAAAAAACATTTGACACTTAAAGTTAAAGATCTTAAAAGACTGAGGTGTAAGGTTGAAGGGTGTCAAATTTATTGGGACTAGGTTTTGTGGAATTTACTTTATTAATATTCTTACAATAATGCTCTGAATATTTAATTAGACTATTACTTTTTGAAAAAAAAAACGAGGCTCCAAAATCTGTATGTGTCAGTTATTAATTCATTGTGTATTGTGCATTGCACCTACCATTTCTGGCAATGTTTTGCTCTCCATTGTTAATGCTGATTCATGACTCTGGGTTGAAAGATACAGTGGAATTTCAGCGGCAATGCACAATGGCAATTGTCAAGCTCTGAGTTCATTACTGACACACGCACAGTTTTGTTGTGGCCTCAATTTTTCAAGAAGTGAAATCTAATGAAATATTCAAAACATTATTTGATGAATATTAATTGAAAAAAAAATCAACAAAACCTAGTCCCAGGGAATTTGACATCATTCAACTTTACACTATGAAAACCTCAGTCTTTTACAAGTTTTAACTTTTGAGTTATTAAAGATCAAAAGTGTCAAATGTTGTTTTTAAACACCTAGTACTACTACAACTCTGTAATGTAGTATTATTTTTGCCCATATTACTTACATAATAAGGGTCTTCCACGATTTCATTTCCATTCTTTCCATATTTTCCCATCAAGAGTACTTCAGACTTGCTATCTTTAGGTTTCACGCTGTTTATATTCCTGTTAAGACAGATACAAGACAAAACAAGCAACACAAATATAGCAGTTATCATTTTAAGTAGAAACATAATTTTTGTAAAAAAGAGAGTGGTCAGCATGACAGATAGAAAGAAGAAAAAAGCCTTCAAAAGAAACTGCAAAAAACCTACTGCTTATGGAATTTGTGTAGCTCATGTGCTTGTGGTTCCATAATCTATGGTTCAACTCATTCATGACAGAGAGTTCACATTTTGTTTTTTGGCCAAATAGTTTTGATGCAGAGACCCCACCCCCCCCCCCACCCCCACAAAAACAACAACAACAATAAAACACTCAAATGCATATATGCAGAAAGAGCGAATTCTGCACATACTTGTGCCCGTTTTGGCTGCATCAGAATTTGTACCTGATGCTGAAAATTTTCAAGCTGAAAATAAGCACTAAACTCCTTAAACTGGCAACATAAAGAAAAGTGTGAAATCACTGTTTATCCAAGCGAATTGGCAACTTTTTAAACTTCTCAACAAACTCTTTATTGACTTATATTCATTAGATATATGACTTTTTAAAAATAAAATTGTAGCAATAAAAGAAAATACTGGTTGCCAACTTGACAAAAAAAAGGCTGATCAAATAAGGCTTCAAAGAATTCTTGCCATGAATGGGTTCAAACTGGTCTTCTTGAGATGAGGTCACATTTGGCTGGCTAAGTCTGTTTCACTTGTTGCTCTTTGGGTAATATGCATAATTTGGAACTTGTGTATCATTTGGGTACTTGCATATGATTTCAAGTAAAATTCAAATGCTTGTAAAACATCCCCCCAAACTCAACTTTGTCTTCAGTCTTACCTGATATTGCTGGCATCAAATCCAAATATATAGTGAAAATCCTTGAAATCTTTTCTCGTGATCTGTAAATCAAACAAGGAAAATAAATTACTATTATCTTTATTATCATTACTACACTATTGTTAATTTCATTTTTATTATCACTATTATGATTATACCATTATTACAATAATTACCATTATTATAATGATCATTATTACTTTCATGATTAGCATAATAATGTTATTAATATTAATACCACTTGACCACAGCACCTCTACTGCCATTAAAACAAGATAGTTACAGAAGTCCAACTGAGTCTGCAGAATATAATACCTGTCTAGCAATATGCCTGCTCCGTTTTCGTCCATTCTTTTCCAAAGTCTCGTTAGTCCTTGGGTCCGGCTCGTCTCCAATCTGATAGGTCGAGGTCGCTGCGCTGTCAATCTTCCACTCGGAGGCAAACCCCTTCTCTTCCGCAATCTGCCTAAAGAGGGCCTCGCTTGTCACAGATCGGCAGATATTACCTGGTGCACATTGAAAGCAGGAGCAGTGATCACTACCATGTCATCAAAATAAATGCCAGCAGATATTCTTAGTCATGTATTAAATGTAGATGTATCTTGTTTTTATACCATTCCTTCAATTAATCATACTCATCAGATGAAATTTTGAGATTTTTTCTTGATCAGCAAGCCTGCTTCTCTGAACTGGAACCTGGAAACTATGAATTAAACCGTCACGCATTGTCGGCAATCACCTGGCGTAAGGGCAAAAGCAAAAAAAAAAAAAAAAAAATCAAACATCAAGCTATCACAGATCACATCAGTCTGAATTAAAACTCGGAATTAAAAGTTTTGGTGAAATACAATAGCAGAACATCAAATTAATAAAATTTAAGATAAAAGACTGACTTGGCGTCGCCCTTTCCTCTAGCCATGGGAGGCGTTACATGGTGTTATTCTGATATGAATAACACCATGTAACGCCTCCCATGGCTACTTTCCTCTCTCAATTTCTGCTTTCTGTTGGACGCTCGACTTGATAACAAAAAATAAGGTTAGTGGGACTGAAGCTAAACTAGTGCAAGTTTCACAATAGTAGAATTCCAAGTATTAACACCTGTTGAGGTAAAGTAATTTGTAAGGTAATAATTTTGGATTAGGCACTTACCAAGACAAACAAATAAAACAGATTTATTTGCAGCAACAGCCATAGTTCAGATCAAAATCTTATCCCGATCTTTCAGTTTCAGAAAATTGGGTTGATTTCAGATAACTGCGTCTTCTAGCAAGCAAAGTGAAAAGGAAAAGCAAACCCGTATACTAGTATACGGTGTTGTAGGTCTATGGCACCGGATTGGGTGCCTTTGCCTTTGGCCTTTGGCATGCCATTGAGGGTTCAAACCCTTGTTGATGTAAAAAGAAAGAAAGAAAGAAAAAAAAAAAAAAAAACTCGAGGCATTTGCAAGGCATTGATAAATTTTCTGCATGCCACTGAGGGTTCACAGCGCCCCGATGATAAATTGAAAGCGCCATCCAGTCATATTTTATGAGTGTGGTTACGTTATTCGTTCTTTTAAATTTCACGATGAAGCTAAAAAGTTCTCGCTGATGGAAATACAGTAATATCACAGTGTTATTCACGACTGATAATTGTATTAGGTTTTTTGTTCTTTGTTTTTTTTAACGTTCAGTGAATTCTTATTACATACGATGCTTTAAATTCTTGAGTCATTTGTTTAAATGTGAATGCATGCCTTTGCTGACTGTTTTTACAGACAAAAAACAAACAAAAAATGCCCCTCCTTGCAATTTCATCCCTCCCCATAGTGAAGCCAAATTTATAGCTTTCCATAAAATGTTTTGGTGCCCGTGTTCCAGTCATATAAAAAAATGCCCCTTTCCAGCTCAGTTTTTTTTTTTTTTCAAAGTTGATCAAGGCCAATGCGCACGGAGACGGGATGACACAGCAGATCTCGGGGGCGTTTCATGAAACAATTAGTCGGTGATTTTCACTGACTAATTTGCTTTCAGCCAATCAGATGCGAGGATTTTCAGTAGCTTATAACATTTGTCGGTGATTTTCACCGACAAAACTCTTCATGAAACGCTCCCCTGGATTTTATTTTTCGGAATGTAAAGACCATGATTTCCTGATTATGTTTTGAGAAAAGAGTGAGTGCCGGAGTGAGTGGAATTGTGGGTAGGGCCTAAAACTTCAAGTACTGAGGAAAAAGCCCTTAGAAAAAATAAAATGTTTCAACTCGATCTCCCGGCATGCCCCTATACAAACGACACCTTGTGGTTCGTCTCTATCCCCTATCCTCTCCTTCTTTATACCTCTTTTCCTCTCCCCTCACTTTCTTTCTCCCCCCCCCCTCCCCCGCCATCTCCCTTCCCCTAGCTCTCTCTTTTTTCTCTTTCACATCTTACCCCCTCTCTTCCCCGCCAATCTCTTTCACTCTCCACTTCTATATCTTTTTCTCATCCTCTACCCTCTCTTTCTCCCCCGCCATCTCCCTTTACCCCCTCTCTCTTTCTTTTTCATATCCTCTCCCCTCTTTTTCCCCCGCCATCTCCCTTCTCCACTCTCTTTTCTTTTTCACATCCCCTCCCCTTTCTTTCTCCCCCGTCATCTCCCTTCTCCACTCTCTTTTCTTTTTCACATCCTCTCCCCTTCCTTTCTCCACCGCCATCATTCTCCCTTCCCCACTCTCTTTTCTTTTTGAAATTCTATCCTTTCCCTTCCCCACTCTTCTCTTTTCTATCATGCCGATTGCACTTTTTAAAAAGTCTCATGCATCTGTTTATTTATTTATTTTTTTAATCACCTGTATATTCTGATACCATATAAAAAAAACTCATCAGCAATTTTCTTGCTTGCTAAATTGGTGCGTGAAATGAACGCAATTCATGCACAAGGATAGCTCGAAATTTAGCTAGGCTACCGATTCAACGAAAGGCTGCAGCTCATGCTAATGTATGGAGAAGCGAAGAACCAAGAATTACATTTTTGGGGGTCAAATTTTGAATCTTTCATAAAAACGCCACTCCTTACATCAACTTCACCTTATAATGCTCTGGCAAGTAGGCCTATTACTAGGTATGGAAACAATGTTAAAAAAATCTTTTTTTTTTTTTTAATGCAATCTAGAGCCACCGAGCTTTTTTTTTGTTGTTGTTATGAGTGGATGACAAGCATGAAACATTTATGAAAGTAATTGGGGTGGAATTGCAAGGAGGGGCACTTTGTTTTCTTGAGTCAGGAAGAGGTAGTGCATTTTTTTTTTTTTTGGGGGGGGGGGACTACTGGGATCTTGGAGGATTGTAATGTAAGCCTATATTAGAAATTGCACTATATCATCACTTTTTTTTGGGGGGGGGGGGACACTTCAAGAGCCCCATAATCCCCCCTCGTAACCGCGCCTGGACATGCACCCCCGAATATCATAATGACTAAAGAAGTAATGACATAATTCTAACGTTGAAGCACAACTACAGTTTGAATCAAAAGACTTGTAGTTCTATTTCCAACAGTTTGTTTATTGATCGTAGCCCCGGGGGCCAATGTCATTACTGTATTACAAGGTGGACACTATGCTCGTACATGGACTTTCAAAATGGACCCTAAACCAGTAATTATCCTTCGATCTCAGAATACCCTAAACAAGTATTTTGTCATGTTTTCACCACCATAAACAAGTACTTTGTCATGTTTCCCCACCCTAAACAAGTATTTTCAAATCAACACCCAAGCTGTAAAGTATACCCTTTTTACCCTGATTTTTTGCAATTTTGATACCCTTTTCACTGTACGCACGTATATCGCCCGTCCGTGAAAAACAACCCCTTTTACGCGTTTTTGTGTACGAGCATGGTGTCCACCTTGAAATGGCAGTGCCCCCCCCCCCCGATCGTAGCTTACATCATCTTCTATCATGTCTATAGTAAAAAGTCACTGAACAATTCAAAAACTTTGATACATATCCGATATGAATGGCACTCTGATATCATGACTGCCGTTCAGATACTGCTTGTTTTAGCTTTATAACAGAGTTAAAAAGAACAAAGCAACCAAACAAATGAAAAAAATACTGCAAAAAGTGAATATTTCCCCGTGCCTTGATTTTTTTGATACTATCAAAGTTTTGAACCCTCAAGGCCAAGGCTAAGGCATGTAAAAGTCCAAGGTCTCCTGGCAGTCCAAGGCCAATGCATAGGAAGAATCGATGCACTGCAATCCTGTATCAGAAGGCTTCCTTCGAACCATCGGGTAATCATGTTTACGTCACTGGGTCGCGTTGCACGACCTTTCGTGATGGTATAGGGTTAGTAGTAGGCCCTGAGTCTACAAAGCATCGCGTCCCGTTTACCCGAGACACATAATGAAAAAAACTACAGCAACTTTACGAATACACACACCTCAAACTCTTTGAAATTTTCGGAGGTAAGGGGCCCCGGGGCCTTTTTCATGAACCTATATGCCCTACTTTTCGGTAATTTATGATTGAAGAAATACGGCCAGGCCTGGGGCGTCAATCCGTTTTACATTTTAGGGGACACTCATCAGCTTATATATTCTGAAGAAAATACATAAACAATTTGCTGACAAAGAAAAGAAAAGAAAAGAAAAGAAAAGAAAAGAAAAGAAAAACAATAAAAAGGGTCCTCAGCTTAATATTTGGGGGATATACCCTATTGTGTCCCCTACCTTTAGAAGTTTTTTTTTTTGTTTGTTTTGGGTTTTTTTTTGTTTTTTTTTTGTTTTGTTGTTGTTGTTGTTGTTGTTTTTTTTTTGGGGGGGGGGGGGGAGGTTGTCCCTCGTCTCCCTCCTGATTGACGCCTATGAACAAGACGACATGATGTAAACGTGATCACCCGATGGTCCGAATTATCATGGTCGTTGCTATTTCGTCAATATTAGTCACCATTATACCCGTATACCCATCACATTTCATCACCATCAAAAAAATTCATTGTCAGTTAAAACCAATATCTATCCGTCTATGCGTAGTAACACAAGCATTCGTTTCCAGTTACACATCAATATCCATGATTCGTCTTTTCTGTGTGTCCTCTCGGCACATCCCATAATACCAGTCGTAGAAGACGGGATGTCGGTCCTGCCAAGTGAACTTCTCTGGGAACAACGATTTAATGAGCAATGTCCTAATCGTGTGACACAGCACCTTCCCGCTAGCTTGAACGCGATTGGTCAAGATCGATGATGCTTTCATCACGTGACCTAGCCTCCGCCATGAGAAGTATTCTAGATACATCTCTTCGTTGCGATCCAAAAGATGGATGAAGTCAACAAACTCTTGAACAGTCTTGAAGTCCTCAAGGTGAATGAAAGAGTGTGGTGGAGCGACGCGCTCGTAGTCGGCTTTCGGCGCGCCGAAAACGATGGGAACGGTGCCAACAGCTAACGAGTTGTGCCAGAACTTTTCTGTTATATATTCTGGACATTGGCTGTTCTCGAGAGCTAGGTAAAACTTATACTCTCCACGCATCTCCCAGCATTCGGTCTCAGAGCGAGGGCACTGCAGACGGCCGCACCGACCATAGGTATCGATCTTCAGGTAGTTCTGTAGTTCTTGAACAAACTGCGTCCTAGCCCAGCTAGTCTGGTTGCAGTTGGACGCAACCCACGACATAAGTTTCTTCTTCCGCAGAACCTTCGGGTTCTGTTCCGTCCGACTGACGTCAAAGTAATAGTACGCAGGGGCGATGTCCGCCTCGCTTACATAGGAGATGGATATATTGAACGGGTTTCCGAACTCCCTTGGTGGAGCTGCCGCAGGGCCATGGATTGGCGCTTCCTTGGAGTGGAACACCCAAAGCTGCCCCGGCAGTCGGGTTTTAACTAAAGGTGCCCAGTCGCGTCCATCGATGTGGAAGATCACTATATCACTCTGGTGAAAGTCCACCAGGTCGTTTCCAACCTTCATCTCAATTGTGCACTTGGAGAACTTACATCGAGACCTTGTCCAATTAAAAACATTCTTAATATCTTTGATCACCTGCATGCATTGTTCTCGACACATCTGCAGTATCCTGATGATGCAGTCCTTCCTAGTGTTATGAATCGCTGCATTCTGTAGCTTATACAACAATCTGTTCGTCTCGAACGTTGTTCTTCTTGACTCATTCATCAACATAATTCTCATCCATTCATTATCTGTATCACTGTTTAACTGAATTTCACGATTAGCTACCGCCGTCTTTAGGATGTCCGGGGTAAGTTTCAAATCGTCCAGCTCTGGAATCTGTGAATAGTAAATCTCCTCTGTTTTAGTTGGTGAGGAGCGGAAAGCTCCATTTTCATAGAGAAATCTGATCCCAGCTGGGAAGTATCTGTTTTCAGATTTGGTGAGGGTTTTGATATGATGTCTCAGCTCCACATACACTTTCAATGCTATAATCATCAGTAAGGCGCCACCAGCGATGGTTAAACGAGTCTGCAGCGTCCCAAGGTTCATGTCGGGGTTGGTCTTTGTTGTCTAGAGGAAACAAATAAAACGGAGGGTTCTCGGGTTAAAGTATCATTAATGAAATTCACAGCATTCATTTGATTTTTTTCTCTCTCTCTTTTGCATGTGCTCTCTCTCTCTCTCTCTAAAAAAAAGGAAAAAGAGTGAACGCGTTCACTCTTTTAATTTCAGAAGAGAGTGCATTTAGAGTGAATTAAGAGTGAATTAAGCGTAAAAATTGTGATATTCACTCTTTATTCACTCTTTTAGGGGTGACCTCAGGAATCACTCACAATCCTTGAGTGATCACTGAGGTGACCCCTCAAAGAGTGAATATCACAATTTCTACTCTTAATTCACTCTAAATGCACTTTCTTCTGAAATTCACCCCTAATAGAGTTAACGCGTTCACTCTTTTTTTTTTTTTTTTTTTTGAGACAGAGAGAGAGAGAGAGAGAGAGAGAGAGAGTTGGCTCATTTGACAGACCGTCCGCCTCATGAACGGGATGTCGTGGGTTCGTTCCTGGCCGAATCATACCAAAGACTTGAATGGGACCTTCTGTCTTCTAGGCAGGCGCTCGGCATGTAAGAATTGAGAGGGTAATAGCATAGTATGTTATACAGGGCTCACTGGAAGAGCAGCTGATAAAAGCTGAAGTGGCTACCCTGGGTAAATAAGATGTTATTAACCACATCAAAGGTACTTTAACTAAAAAGAAAATAAGAAAAGAAAAAGGAAAAGAAACTACAAACATTATTATCACGAAAGAAGGAACGGTGTTCTAAAGTTAGACAATATGTTTTGTCAGGGGCGCCGCAATATTTTGATAGGGGGACAAGCTATAAGATGACCCATAGGTGAGTTTACTTACGTTCAAATGAACAAATTTGTATAGTTGCGTGACAGCCCTCTCTTTCCCCAGACTCTTCTTTCTTCTCCTTCCTCCTTTTTTCTTATTTTTCTCTTTTTTCTTTTATCCCTTAAAAAATCGTAGTGGTGGTCGCCCCCCTCCTCTGTGGCGCCGCCCTTATGCTTTCTTTATATCCTTGTTTCTTTTAGCCACATTGAAAAAAATCATCGGGAGTTCTGTTGGTGAAATTACATGTCTATTGATAACTGTGCGTATGTTATTTGGGCCAGGAAGATCAAATTTACAACTGCTTTACTTATCCCCGTAGCCCCCCCCCCCCCACACACACACTGAAACTACAAGTTTCACGGCAATGAAAAGCAAATCATAATTTTACTATATGTTTTCAAATTTACTGATGAGGAGGTCCTGCTCAAAAGCCATCATAATCAAGTAAGCTTAGTGGGTTACTCATCTAAATCTTTAATGTTGCATTTCCAGTTATACTGCATATGCCTACACGTTCCCGTTATTGATTATTTTAACCTAAGGCCCTTCGTCTTATAATAGCCAGGGTCTTCATGCTTGCCCTGGCCAGTCAACCAATTGAGCAAAAGGCGATGGGGTAATATCGATTGGAAATACCTTTGTGGCTGCCCAACTGAAGGAAAAGTCTGTACCTGTACGTCCAACATAATTATCTCGTATTATCTACAGTACACCCAAAGTGGGAGAGAAAAAAACACAACTTACTCCTTGCTTATCAGCAGCCGATCACCCTCTACTAATAAAACTTTAAGAAAATGAACGGGGGGGGGGGGGGGGTGGAGAGAAATGCAGTCGAAAAGTGGAATCGTAATTTAATTACTGGTTTGTTAAAATGCTGAATCAGTTTGGGGACATATTTGATGAGCAGAAATGATAGGAATTTGTCACAATAGCACTGTGATAGTCAAGTCACAATTAAGTCAGTGCTATCACTGTAATTATTTAGCTACCATAACACTTCTTTTAACATGTTCAAGGGTCTTCAAGTTAGACATTATCAGTGCTATAACCAAACAGTGATACAATATTTTGCATGATTTTCTTGAGTGACCGAATATACCAATATCTTTTTCGAAATTTCACCACTACATTCATAGCGCCAAAGGTTACTTTCATATTAATGTCACTTTAACTAAAAGCATCGATAGAGCAACTATCTCTCCTCGGGCCCCCTTTTCAAAAAGAGTACGATTAAATAAGACTTCCTTTAGTCAGTGTTAGTCGAAAATTCGAAAATCACTTACCCTCTGTAGTATCATCCACGAAATGGATCACGACATCTTAGACGAAAAGAGCGCTCTCTCGATCTGGGAGTGCTTTTATGACGCATTTTAATGATTATTGGAACCATGTTGAACGATGACGTCGAAACTCTTTATGCGGAATCAACCAACCGCGTTGCAGTGAGCCGCGGCAACACTAACCTGGCCATCGAATCATCGATCCAACGCACCATCCTCCATAAACATGATAAATAAATATAATTAGCGAGAACACTGTCCGTCAAAAATTAAACTCAGTACTTTGGGGGAAATTAGTAAGAACCCTATGATTTCATAATGTACATCTCCCTGCAGAATTCAGCCATAATCGGACACCTTACTGCAAAAAAAGATGATGATATTCAGGCATCTCGCTGCTGGAATAAGAGTGATTGATGCCCGAAATCATCTTGTGTCTATAGATTTTATGAGCAGGCAAATACCAAGAACAGGTTCTAGTACGCCAGGGTATTTGGATGGGGGGGGGGGGGGGGGGGGGGGGGACAAGATGACCCATAGGTGAGTTACAACCAAGGTTCCAACCCTCTCCTTTTCCCCCATATTTTTCTTTCTTCTTTCTCCGCTTTTCTTTCTTCTTTCTCCTCTTTTTTTCTTCTTTTCCTCCTCTTTTTTTTTTCTTGTTTGGTCGCTTGAAAAATCGGGGGGGGGGGGGGGCGGTCGCCCTCTGCCCCCTTGTAGCACCTCCCATGTGTTTACTCCCTTCTCGTGCGATAACGTATAATTTATCGGCATCTTCTGTTCTCACAATGGGTATGAGAGGCTAATGGTAACAGGCCGTTATCTACTGAAAATAATAATCAATTTTAGGTGAACTTGCCTTATTTCCTTGCCTTATAGTACGGTACTATAACATTAGACAGAAAGATGCTAACCTATTTCCTTTCTTAAAGAATATAACCAGCATTGGTCATATTCTGAAAATAATTATACTGACAATGCGAGAGAGCGAACGCTTCCCGGTTTTTCCTTTATTTTCATTCCTCCCCCCCCCTTATCTTCCTTCTTTGCGTTTTATTTTATTAAATGAACAGAGGCCATGGCCCCCTGTCGATGCCAATGGAAGGGGAGTAACCCAACCCATGGTTAGAACTTTCAAATAACCCTCAGAAAAAAATTAATGCATTTGGATGTGGTTTCAAGTGAATTACCATATCTTGCTATATATATCTTGATTTTGGACATCATAATCAAAATGAAAATTTTATAGGAAAAAATATGACGATGTTAGGCTAATTCTATGAATTATAATAACCATCATCATCGTCGTCATCATCATCACCATCATCATCTTCATCATCATCATCATCATCATCATCATCATCATCATCATCATCATCATCATTATCATTCATGATTTTACCATGTAATTTTTTGAAGGTGAATTACTGGGGGATGATAAGAAAGGCCACCCCCCACTTGAAACATTGGGGAATCCATCCCGCCACCCTCCTCCCGGGATCGACACCCATGCATGCATCCATCCTATCTCTGTTTTTAGAATTAGCATTTTTAATTTGAATTATCGAAAATTTCAAAAACTGACTGATTACAATATTGTTCCTAAAGTGTATGTGTGCGTGGGTGGGAGTGTATAGGCCTATACCCTCATATCCCCCCCCCCCCCCCCCGCCCTGTTACGCCAATGGTGTAGTGTTAGTAAGGGGAAAACACATTTTAGTCTTTAATTTGTCCAACCAATTGAAGCCAGTATTTTCTATCAGTTTGTGTACTTGGAATATCTATATTATACTGTTATAGGTCGTACTAAATTGAAGTGAACTGAATTGAAATTGTATATATATATATATATTAAATAGGCCTAACTGTTAATACTCCTTTTTTTCTCTCGTTTTCATTTTTTTTTTCAAATGTGATTTGCACTTCGTAAACGCAGTTCAGTTGGGTGTATCGGAGGCTTGCCCATTGACGCATCTTTGATTGGTCAAAATGTTCCGTAAGTTATTTCTTTAGTTCCCATTTAACTATATACCCCTAACTAAAGTAATGATATATAAGCAGGCATACTCAACGGGACCTAGATAAATGGTGGTGACTGTTATTTTACGTTTGTTTATATTAAATTAGACACTTAAATAATTACGTCGTGGTTCCGATTGCGTGTACGCGTCACTGCAGTGAGTAGCCTACTTCTAATTCTATGAATCCTGTGCAGCTGTGGCCATGTGTACACAGTAATGCCAGTGTGTAGTGGCAGTATTGCGCAGCACATGCTCCTGCAGCTGCGGCTACAGCACAGGCCGTTGCGATCCGTAGCCGTAGGGATGGCGAAGTGCAGGTGGGCAAGCAAACACAAACAAATTAAGCCTAAATTTAGTAGATTTGATTTAAATCTATTTAGATTTACTAAGTCTAAGATTAATTTGTATCATGATGGTCACCTGAGTCTGAGAAAAATGAATGAATGAGATACTAAAAATTGTTTAATAGACTCTACGTTACTAACTGTTAAAATTCTTTCATTTCTTTTCTTAATTGGGAGGGGAAAGGTGGGGGAGGCGGGTGCGTGCTGGGACGCTTTTGATGATTTTAAAATCCCAAAGAAGTCCCAAAGAAGATGGAGCTAGAGAGAGAGAGAGAGAGAAAGAGAGCATGGAGGGAGAGAGAGGGGGGGGGGGATTTATGAAAATTTTTTTATGATTATAGGCTCAGCCTGGGGGTGTAACATAAAGAGATACAATCAATCTTACAATCAATTGTATCTCTTTAGTACATGGTTTGCCATAGACTTACGATTGATATCAATCGTAAGATTGATTGTATGTTTTATGTTACACCCCCCAGGTGTGTTTTGCATTTCAACCGTTTTCTTCTCCAAAATACCGTGAATCTGATTAGCCTTCCTCCACCTCCCATCAAACTAATGAAGTCATATTTCAAGGTCTTTTTCTAGAATGAAATCTAGGTATGACAAAAATGTGCACCTCCATCCTGTTAAAATAGACAAATTTTGCCTTTTCTTTCTTTGTGTTTTCATATCTTTCTGTTTTGTGCTAAGTCAAATATGATTTAATCTGCTCATTGCAAGATTCTGTTAATATTTTGTTTTCTTGGACACCGGTCACCCTGTAGCTCAGCGTGTAGGAAGATGGGTGCTTGCCAGGGCTCTCTGCCCCAAGACTGGTATCCGTTCTCAGAGCACAGCTCCTGCGGCTGTACTGGACAATACTATGCAAGAAGTGATGGATTCCATTCATCAGGCAGGGACATACAAACCAGAGAGAGTGATCACCACCAGGCAAGCTGCTGACATCAAAGTGGCTGGATTGTCGAAGAATATTCTCAACTTCTGCGCAAACAACTACCTGGGGTTATCTGTAAGTATTGGTGAAGAAATGATAACAGTCTGTCATATTTGATAGATTGTCAAAGAATATTCTCAACTTCTGTTGAAACAACTACCTAGGGTTATCCGAAATAATGACAGTCTGTCAAAGTTGCTTGATTGTCAAAGAGTATTCTCTGCTTTTCTGCCAACTACTTAGTGTTATCTTTATTAGTAGGCATGAGGAAAGAATAACATATTCTCTAACAGTTTAGAATATCCTCATTTTTTTTTGTGAATGATTCCCTAGGAGTAGGGCTTAGTTATAGTTGTACATACAATACACCTTTAAGATTCTCTGTAAGTAGACATGAAGAAATGGTGCTAGACTCTGAAAACTAACCATGTGCTGAACTTTTGAGCAAACAGCTGACAAGGATTCTCTCTGTAAAGTAGGCATGAAGAATGGATAACAGTCGTGAATAGAATATTCTCAAATTTTGTGCAAATGGTTCCATAGTTGTAGGGCTTAGTCCACCTTGAGAAGTAGTTACCAACAAATTTTCACAGTTTATTTCATTTCCACTGAAGATTACTACTCTTTGTACATCACAGCAGACATAAAACATGATATTTAAGAAAACAATGTCAGACTTTCGCTCAATCCTTTATTTTTCTTTCTTTTATTTTCCCTTTAGAGCCACCCTGAGGTGATTGATGCTGCGAAACAGGCCTTGGATGAGTATGGTGCTGGACTTAGCTCAGCAAGGTTTATATGCGGAACACAGGTAGATAAATAGGTGAAGGTAGATGGCAGAAGTGAGGGATTTACGCAAAATAATTTGTTGTTTGACTTGGTTGAATTCCAGGGGAGCGTTTCATGAAAGGACTTGTCGGATGTTTTATCCGACAAAGTTTGTTTTATCTGACAGTTGCCATAGTAACGATGCTTCTCAGCCAATCAAAGTCAAGGAAAGATGTCAGATCTGACAGCTTGTCAGACTACAAATGTTGATAAATGCCCCCCAGGAGCATCTTTGCTTGCCAAGGGATCTCTGTTTGAGAAACCACTTTTGTATCTGTGCATTTCATATTGTCACACCAGTGAAGAGTAAACTACTCCAGCCAGTCACCCATGTTACGGGTGCGCACATGCTAGCAATAGTCTGCAGGCACAGACCCTAATTGACACTTTATTTTAATGCATTGTGTCTTGAGAGAAGCCTAGCAAGACCCTCTCCTGGCTGTGTCAATATAGTCTGCAGCAGCTATAGTACACAATCCCCATTGACCTCCTTTAGTCTCCTACTCCGACTTCTATAATGTGTATCGACAGACTGGGTTCATGCCTGGAAACTGCTAGTCCAGTCGCACTGACCTTTGCATCCTACTGGGTACCTAATCAGCACCGGGGTGAGAGTGGCGAATGTGGATTAAAGACGCTCAGTCGTGGGCTTTCATGGGGGATTTGACACCATGGGTGCTTGCCCAGTAACAAGTGTTGTCCATCACTTCGAGTTTTGTGACCAACAGACCTTACGTAATACTCTGTATATTCCACCCTTTTCCCCATATGGCAAAGTCATTATCTCACTTTCCCTGGCCCGAGAATGCCCGAAACAGCCCGAAGAATGTTTATGGTGGGACAGCTTGTTTTGCTGTGCTCCAGAAATGTAGCTCTATTACAGGTATTTCCAGTGCTTTTCACAAAGTCTGGTGTCAGCAAATTATGATCCATTCCCCATGAAAGCCCACGACTGAATGTCTTTAATGTCGTGCTGAAAGAAGTTAGTGCCGACCTGGGATTCTAACCCTCAACCCTTTGATTAAGAGTCAAGTGAATGAACCACTATTACCATGACCATTCCAGGCATTTGCCCATTTTACGGGTGCATACATGCTAGTCCAGTCACATTGACCTTTGCTTCCTACCGAGTCCCTAATTAGACAATATCCCTCAGATAGGACGTTAAATGGAGGCCCCGTGTAGAGGAGAGTCACCACCTTTGCCAGTTCAGAACCTGCTGCACTATTCCAAGATGAGTAGGGGATACCGTGTTGTAGTGGTACACCTGCACATCCCAATTGGTTATATCGGGAGGAGAGACCCGAGGATCACAGCGATTAAGTTTGCTTTCCCCTCCCGGGCGCACGTGATGCCAAATACTTAATAATAATAGTAACGACACTGGACTTCTAGTGGGGGCCTAAGTTTCTTTATCTTTCCTCTCCTAGGACATACATAAAGATTTGGAACAAAAGATTGCCCTCTTTCATGGCCGGGAAGACTCCATCTTGTATGCCAGTTGCTTCGATGCCAATGCCGGATTATTTGAAGCCATGCTGACACCAGAGGATGCCGTTCTCTCAGATGAGCTCAACCATGCGTCTATCATTGACGGTATCAGACTTTGTAAGGCACGCAGACATCGCTACAAACACATGAACATGGAAGGTAAGAAATTCTTAATGCGATGACAACCGGTTCCATTTGTCTTAACGCTCTATAGCCTGGGTGGGGGGGGGGGGGCTAATTTTGACATCTTTCACAATATTTTTTTTATCATAAAAAGATCTTGCCCTAAAATTTGAGGACTTTTTTATGCCCCTGCCTCCTGAAGGTGAGTGCCAGAAGGCATTATGTTGTCGGGTTGTCCGTCCATCGGTCCCATTTTCGTTCTCGCGGTAACTTTAAAAGAACCATTTGACGGATAATTTCTTGGGTGATATATGCATATGGGAGGGACAATGATCTGAGTAGATTTTGGGGTCATGAGGTCATCATCATCATTATCCCTATCATTGTCAAACTGTCATTCCAATAAGAATTGCAGACAGAACACCAAATTCATCTCCAGTGACGAATTGAAATTCTCATTTTTAGTGGATTTATATTAAAATTCACCCTCTTTTTTTTTCATTAGATTTGGAAGCCCAGTTAAGTGAATCAATGGACTGCAGAATGAGGCTGATTGTAACAGACGGTGTGTTTAGTATGGATGGAGACATATCACCGCTGAAGTAAGTTTCATTCGTCTTACACAAATTTATACGGTATATATTAACACAGTCGCCTTTTTGTGACACTCGTGCTAAGAATTATGCGACAGAAAGTGAAAAAAAATCATTTGAAAAGTTGAGCCTGCTTCCAAAGCAGTATGTTCTGTTATTCAGGGCCCCGTTTCATAAAACTTGTTATCAATAACAAGTTGCAGTAACTGTTATAAGATATTGAAATCCTTGCATGTGATTGGCTTAGAGCACATTTGTCATAGAAATGGGACAGTTGTTACTGATAACAAGTTTTGTGAAGCAGGGCCCTGGAATAAGAATTCTGTAATTGGAGCTTATCATTTAATTCACAGCTTAACCCATTCGTGACAGGAATTATTTAAAGCCTAATTTGATCAGCTTTTATTCTTCAAATTGGCAACATCAACATTCTTATTCTATTGCTACATTCTTATAAAACGTCATGTATCTGAAATGAATATAAATTGACAGAAATTATGAGGGAAAAATGGTGATTTTAAACCTTCTATCACATTGCCAATTTAAGGATTTTAATGCTTATTTTCCTTTAAAAAATTTTCAGCATCAAACAACGAATATTGACACAACCAAAATGGGAACAGTTTGTGTAGAATTTTTTGCTCTTTCTGCTCATGTATTTGGTATGATTTTTAGGGCTTTGCATCAAAAGATATTAGGACAAACCACAAGATGTGGACCTCTGTCATGAACGGGTCAAAGGGGCAAATGGCCCTTGTGAGAGGGTCTGGTTGGAAACTATGGTACCTGAAGTAATGTGAATGCGACTATTTGAATAGTCGCATTTGTGTTACTAAGGGCACCATAGTTTAACCAGACGCTCTCAAGGCCGTATATATTTGGTTTATATCCGTCATCTACAGAATCTGCACTTTATAATCAGATCTAGACCTAGATTCTATATCTAGATTCTATAACATTAAAGCGCTATTGCAGTGTTTGCCTTGCGCGCGCAATCTAAGTTTAACAAAAAGATGACATCATCATCACGCTTTGGTGCCTAAAACAATAGACACGCGCAAATTAATGTCACAATCTAGTACGCACTTTTTGTGTGTGATGTCATAACCGTATATAGTATCCGTGAATAGTAGTACTATTAATGGCTTGTGACGTCAGATGTTACCCTCCATGGTAAATTTGTCCATTTGCATGTAGCTGATGGGAATTGTAGTTTATCACATGTTATATAACACCTAAATAGATCCCTGTAATTTGATTGGTTGTTTGATATTGATCATTTGTCCCATTGCACTCTGACGTCATCATTCGTGCAATTGTGGCTCTATTTACCGTGCAATCTTGGATCCATACGATTTGCTCCATTGCACGAACGGCGAGAGCCGTTTGCAGTGCGTGTGCACCGCGAACAGCGCGCTAACGTATATATAGCGCTATTGATTTATTGCGATTTGATCCATTTTTAGGTGTCATATAAAACAAATAATGAATGTTTTTTCATTCGTGCAATGGACAGAATATTTCATTCGGTGAAAGATGAAGTTATTGATCCATTCAACTCGGCTGCGCCTCATTGAATGGATGATTTCATCTTTCACCTCATGAAATATTCTGTCCATTGCACTCATAAACATTCATTATTTGTATAATACTCATTGGACCAATCAATTTCAGAGATTCTTATCATGATGGATATAATACTGGATGATTTCGCCTTTGATTCTCATATTTGCAGAGAGATAGTAGATCTATCCAAGAAGTACGATGCCCTAGTCTTCATTGACGATTGCCATGCTACCGGCTTCCTTGGAGCAACAGGGCGGGGAACAGAGGAGTATCTTGGTATAGAAGGCTCCAGCCATATCATTAACTCTACTTTAGGAAAGGCTCTAGGAGGAGCAGCTGGTAAGCTTTCTCTTTTTTAAAGGATTTTCATATATAAAGCTACTAACCCCCACGTTTTTATACCTCCGCACACCGAAGGTATAATTTCTACATGTAGATGAACAGTATGTAAACCAGAAAAAAAAAATAAAAAATAAAAAAAAATCAATAACGACTGCTGAGGCAAAAAGCATCTGCCAAATATGGCATCACTACTTTGTAAAAAATGCCTTTTTTAATTGAGTGTGAACTGTTATTGGTGCTTTTATGTGTATCTCATCATCATATTGGCGCTGTGAAAGAAGGCAGCGGGTTTTCCATGGGGTTTGCTGCTGGACGAAAGTTGTAAACTTAGCGCAGATTTGAGCGTATATGGTATACTGCGTTACTGAAATCATATACCTCTCTACTTTTCTCTGCAGGCGGCTATACATGTGGTCCCAAGTCACTGACTGATACGCTTCGGCAGAAATCAAGGCCGTACCTCTTCTCAAACTCTCTCCCTCCACCAGTTGTTGCCTGTGCTTCCAAGGTATGTTTCCAATATGGGCTGCATTCCAAACTGCACTGCTGGCCTAGTTTGCGCGTAAAAACTTTGGTCTGTCGATACATGTTATAGAGGTCTTAGTGGGAGACTAAAGATGGTCAGTGGGGATCGTGTACTATTACTGCTCCAGGTATTGACACAGCCACTGGGCATTTGGCCTAGGCTTCTCTCAAGACCCAAATGTCATGTAGGAAAGTGTCCATTAGGGTCTGTGCCTGCAGACTACTGCTGGCCAGCGACAGATACATTGTCATTTTTCATTTTCCCTCTGTATAGATTGCAGGAATATTTTGAACCGCCTATTTTCACTTGGGTACGTGGTTAAAAGATGAACCTGTTCTGTTGTTTTGGGGGTTTTTTTCAAGCAGAACAGAAAATAACTCTTAATCTTGGAATATATTCATGCTTTGTGTCCAAATACTAGAAGAAATTGTTTTCTACAATACTTCATTTAAGGTCAAGTGTGTATGTGACTCAGGGAGACAATCCAAATGTTTTGAACATTCTTTTTGAGCGTGTTCCGAGCGGATTACTTAAGCAGTTTCCATGGACTCCTGTTTTACGAGCTAATCCCTCCGTTCAGTTTAGTGCGAGGCCATTCGCATGAGTTCATCACAGGGATGAGAAGAACGTGGAGAATTGCAAAGGCGTGCGAACTTATGTGATAGATCTCTAGGGCCTTAGTGTTAGTTGTCTTTAAGAAGTTTTGAAATTCGGTCTGTTATTTAGAAATATTCTGTATTCTGTTTGTATTGCAGGTGCTATGTAAATATTAGATCTCTAGGGCCTCAGAGTTAGTCACCTGTAAGATGTTTTGAATCTTGATCTATTATTTTGAAATACCCATGTTGTATTCTGTTTATCTTGCAGGTGTTACGGCATGTGATATTAGATCTTTAGGGCCTTAGAGTTAAGAAGTGTTGAATCTCAGTCTATTACGTACTTAGAAATATTCTTATTTTGTTAATATTGCAAGTGCTATATTTTATGTCACTTAACACTTGCAATATTAACACAATAAGAATAGGGCCTTCGTGTTAGTAATCTGTAAGAAGTTTTGAATCTCAGTCTGTTATTTAGAAATATTGTTTATATTGCAGGTGTTTGATATCATCATGAGAGACAATTCACTGGTGTCCAAGGTCGACAGCAATACCCAGAGGTTCAGGAAACATATGAAGGATGCTGGCTTCACAGTTTGGGTAAATACAGTCAAACCTGCATAGACCGATCCCAGAATCGATTTGTGAGCAGCACTATTATTGCAGTGTCCCTAAGTGCGTATGTAACTCTATGGTTGGGAGTGAATTTCTCTACTGCGCGCGCTACAAAAGATCATAAAGGCACACGCTTTATAATCTTTGTGTGCTACATACACCACAGAAATGCACTGCACTAACTCTATGGGGACACCGCTTTTTTGGTGGATCATCTGCTGCCCGTTGCGATAAGCCGGATCGGTCTATAGAAAGACCATCTGTCGGTAAAACACTACAAGTTTTGTTTCCCATTGAAATGTGTAAGGAACCTGTCATTAAAGACCACCTGCTCACACAGACAACTTTTCTTGTCTCCCTTGGGCGGCCTTTGTATACAGGTCTCGCTGTGTCAAAGACAAGCTTGAGTTCTGGGAAATTTATGGAAAATAACTTTGCGAGTTTTCTAACTGTGTTTATGTCACTATGTAAGAATATGAAAATAGAATTATCACCTTGAAAAGGATTGCTCTTCAAGTGCTCTATATGCAAAAAAATGACAAGGAACAGTTCCGGTGTACCGCCTGAACTTTTTTTGTGTGTCAGTTGTGTAAGCAGAACTCAAATATATCTTTAACTCTTTGTATGTTCACCTGTAATCCCCATGTACGTTGCATTGTTTTAGCAGCGAACACTAATCTGTGTTTACAGGATCTCTGTTATATAGAAGGCTATAACCTTTTACCTGATATTTTTTTAAGGTAAATGTTGTGTAGTAAAGTTGTAGAATTTTTAATGGACTTTATTATCATATACAGGTCATTCGGTTCGGTATACCTGTGTGCTTTGTCTGTATGATACCTGTGTTTCTAAACATATCCCTCTGGCCTTTTCAACAAAACTTTTGAACTCTGTTTTGTTTGTCAGTGGTGATTATATGTGAAGATAATTGAATAAGATTTACAGTGATACCAAAATCAACAAAATTTGACCAGAAGAAAAGCCCCTACAACAGAAAGAACGCATAATAGGGTTGATGCGAACGTACAATAGTGTGTGATTACTGTGTCAGTAGGGATTTGTGTGGTTGTGCACTGGTGAGAATGAAACGCAGGCCCGGGTGTGCACAGTTGCAGAAACAAAAGGCAAGAGGAGTTAGTGCTATTTTGTTTCCCTTTTTAGGGCAAGACCCATCCCATCTGCCCCATAATGCTTGGAGATGCAAGCCTAGCTGGAAAGTTTGCTGAGGAGATGTTAGAAAGAGGCATCTATGTCATTGGATTTAGCTTTCCTGTAGTCCCTAAAGGTAAGATTAATGTCGGTTTATGTGATATTCTGTAGTCCCTTAGGGTTAGATTCATCTAGGTTTATGGGCTATTCTGTAGTCCCTAAAGATAAGGTTCATGTACTAGGTTTATGACCCATTCTGTAGTCCCTTAAGCTTAGATTCATGTTGGTGTATAGGACTTCTATCTCACTCTTTGCGCAGCCATCTCTCTCTCACTATCTCTCTCACTATTTTTCTGTCTCTCTCACTACCTTTCTGTCTCTCTCACTACCTTGCTGTCTCTCTCTGTCTGTCTCTGTTTATCTCTGTCTCTCTCTTGGTCTCTTTCTCTCTGTACTTCCTCATCTCTCTCTTTGTTGTCTCTTCCACCAGTCTCTGTTTGTGTGTCTCTCTTCTCTGTCTCTCTGTCCCCCTTTTCCACATTTGCACATGGAGTATTATTTGTTGTATGAAAAGTACTATTCACTGTTATTCACAGGTATTGTTATTATTTGATACTCTCATTATCACCATCATCATTATTTTTGCACTCTCTCTCTCTCTCTCTCTCTCTTTCTCTCCCCATCTCTCTAGGTCTAGCCAGGATCAGGGTTCAAATCTCTGCAGCTCACACCGAAGCCGAGATCGACCAGTGTGCCCAGACTTTCTACGATGTCGGCAAGAAACTTGGGGTTATCTAATTCTTCAGATACGAGCGAAGCATCCCCCTCGTATGCATCAGGAAATTGCTGTGGTAAACCGTTGGGGCAATATATAACTAGATAAGTGTAATGTGTTTCATATTTCTTTTTATATTGTAACACACAGAAAATTGATTATGCGCAGAACCATTATGGTGAGTGGACGCTCTTTTTTATTAACCCATAGCAGTACAGAGCTCTCTTGAGATCTAAATCAATCATCTTCATTCCTCAAATTGGCAACAAAAATTATTTTTTTCCATGCTTACATTGCTTGAAAAAAATAAATATGGATATAACATGAACCAAAATGAATTATAATTGTAAAATTTAATCAGAAATTGCCAATTTGAACACAGAAATAGTGATTATGTATTATTCACTGCATTGCCAATTCAACGAGTTTAATGATTACTTACAATTGAATTGCTCTAATTCGAGAACCCTATATGATACGGTGTTGGGAATGGGCTCAAATTTTTCAGTACATTTTTTTCTTTCTGCTCATGTATAATATGTACTGCCAAACATTCTGGACCAACATATACTGCAAAAGCGTCTCCTAAAGGAGACGTTGTACCTCTATGGGTTAATCCACTTGCCATGCCATTCATACTCAACGTGTTCTTCATTCTGCACCAAGTCGCAACAAACCAAAAGATGAAATGACATTTTAAGTGTATTGTACTCCATATTTTTTTCATCTAATTATACTTAGTGATAAAGTAAGTTTGAGCAGAACCACTGTTGTGGATGGATATCTGAACACCTTTCTAAATCTACCTACATGTAGTCTTCGGTTGCGTTCAAGCGACCATTTTTCACCCTAGAATCACGGTTTTCAAAGATGTTTAGTTTAAACCACGGTTACGTTCAATTGATTTTTTCGCAGGTTGTAAAAATAAATGCCTTTCAAAACGCAAACATGAAACGCTGAAAAGGGTGCGTTTTGAATCATGATTCTGCAGAACCACGATCGCTAAAAACGGATTGAACGCAATGAGGAGATCTCCATTATTCTATGACGTCATATCATGGTCTGTTTGCGGTTTGGGGGCAGAACAAATTCAGAAACCGCATGCCGAAGTTGACCAATACTTCATGGGTTAAGCTGCGCAGTATTATGCGCAGGGTGGGCTTGAAATGAGCGAGAATCAAGCATTGATGAAAAATCACTTGAACGCTCTCCCCCGGTAGCCATGTTTTGTAACAGCATTTTGATTTGTGATTCACGTTTGTGATTCTAGCTTTAAAAATCGCTTGAATACACCCTCAGAAGTATTTGGTATCGTATTGGACAGACTAGCTTGGACGTGTGAAAAGGTAATTAAGTTGATGTTTCATAGAAAGTATATATATGATCCACTTGCTGGGAAAGCTGGAATCTGCACATCTGTACATCTGCACAAATATTACTAACCAAAACTTTGAACAAAGAAAAGAATTAAGGCAGCAGATTTATACTTTTAGGCTGACAGTTTGCAAATTTCTTCCACATATATGTAAGCATGTTCTTGAGGCTTGTTTAAATACCCTTTGGTTTTTGTTCTCGCAAAGTATTTATGTATTGTTTATTAAACAGGGTTTGTTGTGTGCTTTTACAATGTGCTTTACTATAGTTACGGGAGCTTAAAAGTGCCAGTGAGATGACAGGTTAGTGGAGCTCGGCACTTCCTCTTGTTTAGGACAAGAATACAAGGTGACAAGTTGTTGGAACTCGTCATATCGTCTTCTTGTCCTAAACAGGTCAACTTACCGTCTATTAACTTGTCTTCTTGTCTTCTTGGCCTGAATTATCTCATCATCTCGCTGGCACTTTACGGTTCCATATATAGGTCTGTTCAGGTTATACCTGTCTTTCGCGGGTGATGTTCGCTATTCCGAAGGTTCGTTATTCCGAAACATGCAAATTGCATATATATATACCTAGATGTTAATTAGTCCGAAAGTGAAAAAAGGTTCAGTATTCTGAACATTTGTGGCGTTATTGCGAAGGTTCGTTAGTCCGAAGATTCGTTAGTCTGAAAATGAAATAAGGTTTGTTATTCCGAAGATTTGTTAATCCGAAAATGAAGTAAGGTTCGTTATTCCGAAGATTCGTTAATCCAAAAGTGAAATAAGATTCGTTATTCTGAAGGTTCGATAGTCCGAAAATGAAATAAGGTTAGTTAGTCCGAAAATAACTAACGAACTAACAAACCTTACTTCATTTTTGGACTAACGAATCTTCGGAATAACGCACCTTTGGAATATCGAGCTGTAACCGTCTTTCGCTGTGCTCTAGTTTCTACTCATGATCTGCTGCTTTCCTGTGCATTGAAGCGTTCATCAGCATTATATGAATTATTCCATTATTGTCCGACATATGCTTCAGTTAGGTGTTGGTCAGATCAAAGAGTTGAAGATTTTTTAGATCAGTATTTATTCTTCAAATTGACAATACCAGTACATTTCTATCATTACTGCATTTTTCTCATAAAATGTCATGTATCTGAAGTTACTATTAATTGATAGAAAGAATGTTAAGAAGTTACAAAGTTGTCAATCTGCATGAAAAAGCAGTGATTTTGAACTCTATCACATTGTCAACTTATGGATTTTAGTCCTTATTTTTCGTTTTGACCCAAATCAGGCTGAATTTTTAATGCTACATGTATGAAATCCTTTTGGGGGCACTCGACCCCAAACGTGACGGGGATGTGCTGCGGGCGAGACAAAAAACGGGGGCTTTGGAGCGGGCTTTATCGTGAAAAGGAGGGTCTTCGGAATGGGCTTCGGAACGACAAATGTTTGTGAAAACGGGGGTCTTTGGAACGGTTCGCCTGTGTGTGAGTGCAAATGTATCCCTATGGAACGGGCATGCGCGCATACAGGTAGCCTGGCGGCACGGGCACCAGGTGCGCTCTCACGCAGAGCTAGAGGCAATCGATGGTCGGACAGCGTGCGCTGGCTGGCCTACGTGCGAAACGGTGCGGGCTGCTTTTCACCAAAAATAAAGCTCATTAAACGGAGCAATGCAGCCGGAACGGTAAAACGAAAAACATTGCTGCTTTGGAACCGATTTCTTTCTTCTTTTTTTCTTGATAAGAAGAAAATGCTATGCTTTGGAACGGAAATCGACGTCTGAAAAAGGGGGTCGTCAAAGCGGCACGTCCCCGTACACCAATATATGTGTGTGCCCTCCCCGGGGGTTTGACTTGGTTTAAGTTTTCATGTACTGGTATAAGTAATAAGTTTTTCTTACTGTTTTTATGCCTCCGCCCACCGAAGATGGGTGCCGGAGGCATTGTTGTCTTTTGTAACAGGGTTTTTAATGTGCTATAGCAATCATTATGCAGTACTGTGAACATGGTCTGGTTGAATTTTGTCTTTCCTTCACCTTGTAGTGAATATCTACGTTACTTTAACCTATTTATTGATATCATTGGGGTATTTATTATCATCATCATACATGGTGTGTCGCATGCAATTCATAACTTCTCAAATTACATCACTGAGCTATTTATTATCATCGTCATACAGGGTGTGTTGTATGCAGTTCATAGCTCCATAAATTGCATCATCAAGGTATTTATTATCATCATCATACAGCATGTATTGTATGCAATTCATAACTTCTCAAATTAAAGTTACACGGTCTTGATTTATAGATGCCGCTTCGTGCATTGCTTGCAAATATCTCACAGGACAGTGTATACTGTTTGTGTATACGAACCAGTCTAGTTGCAAATACGTGAACAGATGCTGAAGAGGCTATCCCCTTCCACTGAACGTACATGCATATATTGCGTATTGCACACATGTGATGAAGCGAGCCTACAGGAAAAACTTCGCCGAGACTCGCAAACTGTCGTGACACTGCGCTGCAGGATTTTCGCAAGCATCGCGTGAAGTGCCATGTATTACTCAAGTCCAAGCAACTTTTACTATTGCAGTGTGAAAAAAAAATCATGATGAAATGTCCTTTCAAAATCAATACAAACAGGGAACAGAGGCTGAAATATTGCATTACTCTCTCTCTATATATATTACATGTATCGGTAGTGATGTGTATGCTCTTCATCATATTTGGTTGTTCAGTCACACCTTAACCCATAGCAGTACAGAGCTTTCTTGAGGTCTAAATTAATCATTTTCAGTCCTCATATTGGCAACAACAATTATAATTTTCCACTCTTACATAGTTTGAAAAAAATAAATATGGATATAACAAGAACCAAAATGAATTTTAATTCTAAAATTTAATTAGAAATTGCCAATTCGAACAAGGAAATAGTGATTATATATTATTCACTGTGTTGCATTTAAAGAGTTTAATAATTGGTTAATACTAAACTGCTGTAATTCAAGAACACCACTTCATACGGCATTGGGAATGGACTAAAAGTTTTCAGTGAATGTTTCTCTTTCTGCTTGTGTATAATGTGTCATGCCCAGCATTCTGGACCAACAGTTACTGCAAAAGCATCTCCTAAAGGAGACACTGTACCTGTATGGGTTAATATTCAACTTGAGGAAAAACTTCACGGCATCTTATTTTTGCATTTTTCTTGCTACTGACCTGCTGAAAACAAAGAAAGCAATTACTGAAGGTCTACCCCCAAAACTGTAAATAACTTTTAAGTATTCCCTGTTTTCATTTGAGTAATATTGGTATTTTTATTTGGTATTCTTATCTTATGCAGCTACATGTATACAATGATGATGTTCAGTTTTATATTTCCTTTATTTTTTTCTTACCTGAGGTCTTGTGCAATACACCTCTGGGTCTATTCATCTTGCAGTTACCTTTTGGGCTGGGTATTATTAAAAATAAGTTTTCAATTTATGAAATAAAAGTTTTTAAGTCCAATGTGACTTCAAACCTTGCGGCCACTTAATTAGTAATTCAGGAAAATGGAACACATGGGGAAAAATAGTGATTTTGCTGAACTGATTTGATTGTGCAGCTCAAGTTATCAAACATGTCAGACTAGTATTGTTTGGTATGAGTCTTATAATAGATAGATTGATTAATTGATTGATAAATGGAAAAAAGAATCAACAAAAATCACTGCATTGTAGTTATTTATTGATGGGAATATTTATCGTAATATTTATTGATGGGGAAAAAAAAAGGTACAAATATAAAAATAAGAATCTTCATTATCTTTCCCAATTGTACTTTCAAAAACATGTAGTAATATTTTTCTTTTTGTATTCATGTACCTTGCATATGATACTAGTGAAGGTTCAGTTAAGAGTTGTTTTTTTTTAAATGCTGAATTGTAGTTGGTATAGAGGCTTTTTCTAGTCTTGGCAATATCTTTCCAGGGTGACCTGTTGCTTTTGGATCTCTTTCAACATGTCTTGGTTGCAGATAACTTCTCTACTTCTATTGTATTTATTATATTTACCTTTTTTATTTCCGTTACTCAAGAGAAACTATTATAGAATTGGTGCAGATATCATTTGGAAATAAGTACCCCCCCCAAAAAAAAAGAAATGTGAAAGTTATTCTGATCATACAGTCAACGCTGCCTAAGTCGAATTTCTTGGGACTGAAGAAAATGCTTCGACTTAAAGAAAATTCGACTTATGAGGGGTCAAAAACAATAGAAAATAAAGGAATGATGGGACCCAGTGCAGACCTTCGACTTAGGCGATTATTCGACTTATGCGACTTCGACTTATGCAGAGTTGACTGTAGACCCTTTTACTAATGTATTCAAATTTATGCAAGTTTCTCTCCAGAACCCTTGGTTACTATTTAGTTTCACCCGTTACATGTGTGCATAATGGCATCTGAATAGATGGAATCCAGTTTGTATACATTAGTTGTTGCTATGTCAGGCAAGCCTCTCACAATCTTCTTAGTTGTCAAGGGAAACTTTTGTTCAAGACATATGCATAAAATTAGTAAACAGGTGTATTGAATCAATAAGGTGAATAAATCAGCCATCATAATCAAAACCACCACCAATGCTAGATTGTAAAAATTGCAAGAAAAGTAAAAAATGTAAGAAAAGTAAGAAAGAAATGTCTGATTGGTTCATATTAAAGTGAAGTGTGTTTACCCCCAGGGGTGGTATTCTGAGACTGTTTTAACTCTGTTTTAAGTCTGTTTTAGCAAATCGGTATTCTGAACACCGTTTTATCTCTGTTTTAACTTTTGTTTTAAGTTTTGTTTTATCTTTCTAACCGCGCATCTTACTTTGCATGCCTGGCGCGAGTCGTACGCAAGCGCGTAAAACTACCATATGTAATAACACGGTATTCTGAAGACCGTTTTATCACCTGTTTTAACTCTTTCCGCTTGACATTTCATGCTCATGAGATAAAACAGGGTGGGAAGTGTTTTAACTTTGCATGCGGTATGTCATGGCAGCAATTTTTCTCGCTCATAAATGTTTTTGGTTGGAATGAGGGGGATAACAAGATCCAATAAAACTTGCTTTTATTCCCGAAACAACATTTCGAAAGAATTTTTGCCTCGGGTGGAGAAATTTGGCAATTGTCTGCGATAATATCAAAGATGATTTTGCACAAATAATTCTGTCACATCATCACATCTGAATTAAAGCAAGAAATTAAGCGCAAACTAATGTGCTCATTACAACGCAAATATATAAGGTCACGCGTTTCACGCACCCCTTCCCCAGGGAGCGATCTTATTGGCTGAGTCAGCTTAGACTCATCTCTAACGACTTTCCTCATTGGATAATATCTTTGTGGTGGGTGTGGCTTCGATGACTTAAAACACCGTTAAAACAGTACTCAGAATACCGTTTAAAGACTGTTTTAGCGGTGTTGTAAATCAATGACTTAAAACAGAAGTTATAACAGAACTTAAAACGCAGTTAAAACTGTGTTCAGAATACCACCCCTGGTCATTTCAAAATGATTGTACCTGCGCAAGTCATAGTTATTGTTCAATAGCTGTACACAAATGCTGTTATGATAATGCAGCAGAGAATTACATGGTTTAATTATGTAAATTTATGCCGGTTGTTCTGTGATGCCAATTTTTTTTTTTTTTTCAGTAAAAAACTTTTTTGGGGGGAAAATACTGCAGATTTCTAGTAAAAAAATGTTTTTCCTGAACTTCAGTTACTGTACAGTTCGGTGACAACCCACTTCACCGAAGGCCCGCGAGGCCGAGAATAGCTAATAATCTATGATATCACACCGCTCTGACCATTATTTCCTGTGCCAGAAGGAAGTTTAAGAAGTATTAAAGGGCAGCGAATGTTTTTCATTGAAGGTGTGGAACATCCGGAAACAAGGACTAAACATGCTAATTATTTCATATACCGATAGGGCATTATTTTGTGATGAAGGCAAGTACGATGCGAGAAAAGTCGGCCTCGCGGGCCTTCGGTCAAGTGGGTGGACCCCTACAATTTGATGGTTCTTTTCAGGCATAAAACTACTGCAGAACTTGATCTAAGAATGGCATCACTGGTTGTAGTGCAAAATATTCTGATTATCTTTGTATTTGTACATGTGATCATGTATCATAATGCAGAAATGTATTAAAGATTTCCACCTATATTTTTGGATTTAGTGAGTGATAAAACATGTCATGTTTTTGGAATGTTTAGAATGTGAGCAGTGATTTGATTCAGTTCATGTACACATATTGCAATAGCAATATTCACTTTATTCATGTTAATAAATACAAACCGAAAAGTGGTTTGGTAATGACAATCATTTTTTGTTTTTGTATAATGTGTAAACATTATCAAGAAATGTGGTGCAGGTTCTGGTACCTGAAACAAGTTTTGTCTGGAACCCCAGGGAGAGAGGAGGGGAGTAGTCAAAAATATTGCTGTACACATGCATGACCAAACAAAAAGTTTTTAAAAGGGTAGTTTTTGAGTGTTGAGCCACATAAAATGCAGGATGCATTTAGGGTGTCAAATAGGCCCCAAAACGAGGAAAAGGGTTTTTTTGTGTGGGTTGGTTTACCAGTAACCCTAAGTTCAACAGGTAATATTTTCCACAAAAAAAAAACAACACCAAAAGCAAAAAAAAAAAAAGAAAGGTGTCATATCAGCATTCACACCGATTCGCCATGTTTTAACTTTTTATACATCTTTCATGAAATGTTACGAGCTCAGCTCATTTATAGGAGAGTCTGTACAGATACAGGAGGCTTTCAATTCACACACAAGTTTTACGCCGTACACGCATTCACACACTCATTTTTTCACTTATATGTCATATACCTATACACGTCTTGTAGTTATACGATGTGTGAAGGAGGGGTCAATGATATTCTTGTTTTTAGACAGTGTGTACTGGCCACCTATACATAACAAGCTACACCTGAGTGAGCATATTCCTATAAAATCATTCTTTTAATTCTTGCTCATCACAAAGAAGACATTCATTAAATCACTATTACAAATCATTTATGAGCATGAAACTGAAAAAAAATGAATTTGAAAATTCAAATTCATAAATATTACTATATTGATTAAATTTTGTATTCAACTGAATGAGTGAAAACATTCGATAAATAAATAATTGCTTTATTTCTCTACCTAACTTCAATGCGTACATGTAGTAATGAAAATGAAATGCCTACCCTGGCATAAATGTTGGTTTGAATGAAAAAAAAAAATTTAAAATGGGGGATCAAGCCAAAGAAAGCACAAGTATAAGGACAAGGCATAAGCAATATTGTGTCTTGCCCACTTGTGAAAATAACTACCCAAAGTGCATCTATCACCCAAGTTTGGTTGCAATTGCAGCAACATGTGCAGAGTCATGTGTCATAAGAGAGTCTTGCAGGTAAACTTTAACATATGACCTTAAATGACCTTTGACCTTATCACATAACCTCCAACAACACCATAACATGCAGATCCCCTTAGTACATCTACAACCCAAGTTTGGTTGAAAAGTGAGAGACAGTTTCAAAGTTATCTGTCATAAGAGAGTCTTGCAGGTAAACTTTAAGGTTTGACCCTCCAAAGGCATCATAACATGAATGTACCCCAAGTGCATCTATCACCCAAGTTTGGTTGCCATTGCAACAACAGTTGCCAAGTTATGCATCATAAGAGAGTCTTGCAGGTAAACTTAACATTTGTGACGGACGGACGACGGACGGACGACGGACGGATGACAGATGGACGCCATTTGGATCCCTAAATCTCGCCTTCCCCTCTGGTGGACGAGACAAAAATTACAAATTAAGTCCATGATGTTGCAACATATCGAACACAGATTTAATTTTTGCAGCTCCGTGTTTTTTTATAACTAACAAATTATACAATTTCCACATTTCTGTAAGGATTATTTTATATCTATGCCTTAGATATTATATGCATTGTGATCATGTAAAAAAAAAAAAACCACCAAAACTTAACCCTTAATGGTCACACACAGTTTTGGTTGACACAGGAGAGAGCTAGAGTTGGAGTCTCTGTGTAAGGAGAGAATCTATGTAAAATGACATCTAACGTATTTCAAGCTAGCTCTCTCCTGTATCAACCAAAACTGTGTGTGACCATTAAGGGTTAAGTTTTTAAGTGTACATGTGCTTAGAGTCCGATCCAATTGTCTGTTTAGTGCGTTTTACATGGAGGTTTAAACCTTATCCATGGTTTAAATCTCCTTTGTGAATTCGGGCCTTGGAGCTACTTCCCTAAACCAGTATCTAAATACACATATTTCTCATCTGTCATAACTATGTTTCATATTGCACTCGAGGAGGAAAAGAATGTGACAGCCAGGGTTCTCACAAGAAAAAAATCCACACACGGTTCCCACTCTGCGCAAAGCGTGGAAGTTTCAGAAGTTTTATGGAATAACACCTAAAGTTAGGTGTGGTGGCAGTATATGCTATAGTAAAAGGATGAAAAATACTTCTTGGCAAGCAGGAGTTGTCTACTAATGGCATAAAAGTAAAAATACATTGCCAAAAAACCAAACAATCTGTGACATTTATCATTATTGTTAGGAATATATACTCCAACATTTTTTTACCCTTGTTGCCACGCATGGTGCAGCAATTTCACACATGGTTCTTCCTTGTCTGAAACCCTTTACGCATGGTATTGGAACCATGGGTGTTATGTACTGGCGTGAACCATGGTGACAGCATCTCAGTTTAGCTAGTATGCTGCCAATCCTCATCTAAAAGCAAAGAAATCACTTGAAATGTTTAAGTGCTGACCATTAAACTGTACCTTTAAAGGGAAAGTCCACCCCAGAAGTTTCACTTTTTCAATAAAAGGAGATTAATTTGAACAGCATTTTAAAAAAGAAATGAGCAAAATCGGTCAAAGAATAAGAAAATTACACTCATTTACATTTTCTAGTAAATTACTCTTGGCTCTGCAAATTGGCAACACTGATGACATCATATACGAGCAGCTCTCCATTCACTTTGTACATGAAATTTCACATTTTCTCAATTTTCTTGGAAGTAACACATTTTCTCACCCATAGTCAAAGTATGTTATGTAAAAAGCAATTCTTCTGAACATACAATAACTATGGGGGTTAGAAAATGTGTAACTTCCAAGAAAATTGAGAAAATGTGAAATTTCATGTACAAAGTGAATGGAGACCTGCTCGCTCTAACACTCCAAAACTCCAATCTGTAGCCGAACTTACATTACACATATTCATTAAAGAAAACTGTTCTCTACTGGTTATTTTATTAATTTATGCACGAATTCATCTAAATAAATGATTAATTCAATATTTAAGCTCTCAGAATAAACCAAAATAAACCTGTGACAAGCAGATTTAGGACTGTGAGAAGGATAAAATGGATGGCATTTTTACACCTTCTGTATAATTCTCGGCGATTTCGATTCATGAGGCTGTCAACTTGCATCAAGTGAAAATGAGAAGTCATTTCAAAATTGCTCAACAACATATTTCTGGGGCGAGTTATGATCCCAAACTTTGAGACATGACAGAATGATAATGAAACCCATTTCTATAAAAAAAAAAACAAATGACCAATCCGACGAAAATGACCATTTTTGGCTGTTTTCTCAGTGGTTTTGAGCCGGCGGGTCACATATGGCGCATCACTGCACATCTCATCATCATAAGTGACATGGTTTACCATGTCATATTTTCCATTGAAAAAACTGTGGGGGATTTTCGGCAGGGGTTCGCCACAAGCAAGAGAGCGTTAAAAGAGTTGTAAATTATAACTTTGGATCTAACAAAGAGTATCAACGATTTGGGAATTCATGATCAACTTGAAAAAAAGTTCATGATAATCAATGAAAGTGCAGGAGAAATAAATAAATAAAATAAAATAATGTAAATGAAACATAATAAAAAAGAAAAAAAAAACCATTGCCCTTTATCAAGTCATACATGAAACTTTACTAGTACATATTATGTTTCTTTCATCTAAATCACCTAAGTGCTGTGATTTCCAAATATCAATTTATCTAATGGTGCTAATCTAATATATTGATTTCCTCTCCTGCGTCCTCTTCGTCTCCTATACTCCTTGACAGCGAAATGATCTGGATGAACATGAGAAAAGAAGAAAAATATAGATCTTTTTTAGTTTATTTCATTTCACCTTGTTTCTTTAATTTTTAAGCAGTTATAAAAAAAGATATACAAAAAATAGCAATCACTGAAGGTGACCGATATACCCCCGCCCCAATGTGTATGCCAAATTTCATGAACATTGCTGGAAAAATGAAGTATTTCATCCACCAGAGTGACCAATATTTCCAGATGTTTCGCAATAATTTGCTGTTACCATGGCAACGCAGTTTCCGACACATTCAAAAATGTCTTGCACATCTTCATTTAAAGACTAATGTGTTTGCCAAATTTCATGAGCACTGCTCGAGAAATGAGGAAGTAGTTCGATCCGCAAGATTTGCAACGGACCGACCGACCGACCGCCCGACCACCTGACCGTACGCTGATGCCTGTATACCCCTCATCAAACTTCGTTTGGCGGGGGTATAATGAAACAGAAAGGAGAGATAAAAAGCAAACACAAAAATGGTTAGACTCAACTCAGTATTTTTCCTTACATGTTAACATTAGGTGAACACCATTTCTTGAGAGCTTTAATAACGATTTTGTCGGACACAATATTAGCGGCATAGCTCTACTAAAGTAGGTGTCCTGTGCATAATATTCAAGACCCCTCGAAGAAAAAGTTAGTACTGAGTCCTGATTGGACTATGGTTGCTACTGGTACTGGTGCTGGGTTAGTCGGGGGGGGGGGGGAAGCTGTTTATATTTTCAGAAACAATTTTCACATTCAGACAGTTAGGTTCAGCACTGACAGGGTTCCAAGGGTAAATTATTCTTTTAGAAAGGAAAACTCATACTTTTTTTATTACCTCTATCAATAAAGATATGTAGGACCATGGTTCTCGCCAGTACATAACACCCATGGTTCCAATACCATGCGTAAAGGGTTTTGGACAAGGAAGAACCATGTGTGAAATTGCTGCACCATGCGTGGCAACAAGAGTAAAAAAATATTGGAGTATATATTCCTAACAATAATGATAAATGTCACAGATTGTTTTGCTTTTTGGCAAGGTATTTTTACTTTTATGCCATTAGTAGACAACTCCTGCTTACCAAGAAGTATTTTTCATCCTTTTACTATAGCATATACTGCCATCACACCTAACTTTAGGTGTTATTCCGTAAAACTTCCAAAACTTCCACGCTTTGCACAGAGTGGGAACCGTGTGTGGATTTTTTTCTAGTGAGAACCCTGTGTAGGACCTCATTCTATTGTGCAGAAAATGCTTCAAATTACATCCTTTCAATGAGAGTAAGAAGGGGGAGGGGTGCTGCTTTGAATACCATGCAACAGAAGTACTCTTGAGGTTAATCTTGGTCTGTCCCTCACAGTGATGAAGTTTGACTCACCTCTTCTTTATGGAATAATCCACTTCTCCTTTCCTTTGAGGATTGCCTGTAATCTTTACGAGTTCTCCGTTTCCAACCTCGTATTGGCTTTCTTTGACTGGATCGCTGGATGTATAAGAAAATAATAAAATGATGATGATAATGACTTCTACTACTACTGCTACTACTACATGAAATACTATTACTATAGAACTACTACTACTACTGCTACTACTACTACTACTACTACTACTACTACTGCTGCTACTACTACTGCTACTACTACTACTACTACTACTACTACTACTGCTGCTACTACTACTACTACTACTACTACTACTACTACTACTACTTCTAATACTGCTGCTACTACTGCTGCTACCACTGCTGCTACTACTGCTGCTACTACTACTACTGCTACCACTACTACAACTACAATAACTACTATTTATAGCAATAATTCTCCCAAATAAGTTTTTCTTCATTTTATGTTAATTTGCAGGCAGTAATGTATGCAGTACCAAACTCTCTTAACAGATATCATTATTTGAAGATTTTAGCTAAAACTGCAACCTTTGTAAAATTTGATAATTCATTACCAGACCTCAAAAAGTACTAACCTTTTTGACATCTAAAGAGGGCGTCCTTTCGGAGAAGCTCCCTCTATGCTGTGGGGATGCAGGTAGACTGGAGCACTTTCTCTTGGTTGTGTTGCTATAGGTACGCATCCTTTCTGGCTCGGAGATGAGTTCAGAGTCACTGGCTTCTCCAGTCATCTCTTGTTGCTCGAGGTAGGTTTCTAGCTTGGCTAGTGTTGATTCATTCAACATATGAGATTCTGCAAAAAGTAAGTGATATGCCCAGTTGTCACTTTGAAGATACCATACTTTATTCACATGGTTGAGACCTGAATGAACAACACCACTAACAAGTAACAAGTAATCATTTCATGAAAGATGATTTATTGGAGTGACCTCGAATATAACTTGGTGTCAGCGGTGGGATAGAAATGGCAATATAGGCTTGATGGATACATTACTGGCTATTAACCCGTTGATTAACGAATTCTCTGATTCCCATAGGTTTTCTACAGGGACCATCCAGTTTCAGTAGGCAATGGGTTAACTATTTCACCTTGGTGGCTTGTGATCTAATCATACCCCATTCACACTATACATAAGAAAAAGAAACATTCACTGGAAATTTTGAATCCATACCCAATGGAGTATGTTGCGCCATCTTCAATTACGAGCAGTTTACTGTACACAATCATTTAACTGTTTAATTGGCAGCACAATGAAAAATTATATTATCACTATTTTTGTGTGTGAATTGGCATGTTTCAACTACCCCTTGCACCGCATCATGCCTGCCACCAAATTCTGATCTTCATATTAATATGCAAGATGATAGCAGGTGATCTTTTCTAATTAGCTAATTAGTGAAATTCATAACATCAGCACAAAAATGCCCCAATATGTATCGTGTAACAGAAAAGCTCCGAACAGATAATTATGACACATTTTAAGGCTCTTCTAGTGAAAATCCAGTTGTAACATCCTGACTATTGCTTGGAGTTGCTGTTACCTTCCTTCCGGATAGGTTTTGAAGAAATAAAGCATTTCATGGCTTTCTTTCTTTTTTACATTTACAAGAGAATGCCTTTTGTATCACGTAAGGGCGTTTCTGCCCTGATGCCACGAATTGTACAGAGTTGCTTCCTTTTGTCAATGAACGGCAGAATAACGGCAAATAATTTATTTATTTGGAAAATAGCAATGAACATGGACATACTGAAGCTTTTTGACATGCACTGGTCAGAGTAAAATCGCATAAAGCTTTAGCTTGTCCATGTTCAATGCTATTTTCTGATTTTGCAGTACCAAACACCTATTTATTTATTTATTTATTGGTATAAATCAAATATTGACCAGCAACACAAGGCTGAAGGGTTCAATTTACAATCAAATATACATAATTGCATTACAATGAAATATCTCAAAATAATGATAACATAGAACATACTTATAAACAAAAATCAAACTGATTTTAAAAGTGAAATCAAAGACTGTGATCATATCTCATACCTATAACCAGATTCCTCTCATCAAGCTTATCCTGTGAGATCATAGCCATGACTTCTAACCGCTCTCTTGGACCAAGAAGGGATCTTAGTACTGAAGACAGGTGTTCTGCCACTTCTTCCTTCTCAATTGCATCCATATCACTCCTGATACAGGGGGAAAAAAGGATAGAAATCTCTCATAACAAAGATTCTAATCATTGGCTTTAACCCATTCCTGACAGGAATTATTTAAAGCCTAATTTGATCAGCTTTTATTCTTCAAATTGGCAACACCAAAAATTTTTCTTTTATTGCTACATTTTTAAGATAAAAAGTCTTGCATCTGAAATAAATATAAATTGGCAAAAAGTATGAAGAGAATGAAAAAAGTTGCCAATTTGCAGGGGAAAATGATGATTTTAAAATTTCCATTGCATTGCCAATTTAAGGATTTTCATGCTTATTTTCATT
>CM057168.1:20537088-20596360 GCA_029962745.1 Echinometra lucunter | reverse complement strand
AAATGCCTTTCAAAACGCAAACATGAAACTGTCAAAAAGGGTGCGTTTTGAATCATGATTCTGCAGAACCACGATTGCTAAAAATTGATTGAACGCAATAGAGATCTCAATCATTATTCTATGACGTCATATCGTGGTCTGTTTCCGGTTTGGGGGCAGAAGAAATTCAGAAAGTGCATGCCGAAGTTGACCAGTACTTGTGCGCAGGGTGGGCTTGAAATGAGCGAGAATCAAGCATTGATGAAAAATCACTTGAACGCTTTCCTGCAGTAGCCGTGTTTTGTAACAGCATTTTGATTTGTGATTCACGTTCATGATTCTAGCTTCAAAAATCGCTTGAATACACCCTCGGAAGTATTTGGTATCGTATTGGACAGACTAGCTTGGACGTGTGAAAAGGTAATTAAGTTGATGTTTCATAGAAAGTATATATATGATCCACTTGCTGGGAAAGCTGGAATCTGCACATCTGTACATCTGCACAAATATTACTAACCAAAACTTTGAACAAAGAAAAGAATTAAGGCAGCAGATTTATACTTTTAGGCTGACAGTTTGCAAATTTCTTCCACATATATGTAAGCATGTTCTTGAGGCTTGTTTAAATACCCTTTGGTTTTTGTTTTCGCAAAGTATTTATGTATTGTTTATTAAACAAGGTTTGTTGTGTGCTTTTGCAATGTGCTTTACTATAGTTACGGGAGCATAAAAGTGCCAGTGAGATGACAGGTTAGTGGAGCTTGGCACGTCCTCTTGTTTAGGACAAGAATACAAGGTGACAAGTTGTTGGAACTCGTCATATCGTCTTCTTGTCCTAAACAGGTCAACTTACCGAGTTCCAATAACTCGTCACCTCATCTATTAACTTGTCTTCTTGTCTTCTTGACCTGAATTATCTCATCATCTCGCTTGCACTTTAAGGTTCCATATATAGGACTGTTCAGGTTATACCTGTCTTTCGCAGGTGATGTTCACTATTCTGAAGGTTCATTATTCCGAAACATGCAAATTGCATATATATATACCTAGATGTTCGTTAGTCCGAAGATGAAATAAGGTTTGTTATTCCGAAGGTTGGTTAATCCGAAAATGAAATAAGGTTCGTTATTCCGAAGATTCGTTAATCCAAAAGTGAAATAAGATTCATTATTCTGAAGGTTCGATAGTGTGAAAATGAAATAAGGTTCGTTAGTCCGAAAATAACTAACGAACTAACAAACCTTACTTCATTTTGGGATTAACGAATCTTCGGAATAACGAACCTTCGGAACATTGAGCTGTAAGCGTCTTTCGCTGTTCTCTAGTTTCTACTCATGATTTGGTTCTTTCCTGTGCATTGAAGCGTTCATCAGCATTATATGAATTATTCTATATTGTCCGACATATGCTTCAGTTAGGTGGTGGTCAGATCAAAGAGTTGAAGATTTTTTAGATCAGTATTTATTCTTCAAGTTGACAATACCAGTACATTTCTATCATTGCTGCATTTTTCTCATAAAATGTCATGTATCTCAACCCCAAAAGTGACGGGGATGTGCCGCGGTGAGACAAAAAGCAGGGGCTTTGGAGCGGGCTTTGTTGGAACGGGCATGCGTGCATGCAGGTAGCCCGGCGGCATGGGCGCCGGGTGCGCTCTCGCGCAGAGCTAGAGGCGATTGATGGTCGGACAGCGTGCGCTGGCTGGCCTATGTGCGAAACAGTGCGGGCCACTTTTCACCAAAAATGAAGCTCATTAAACGTAGCAATGCGGCCGGAATGGCGAAATGAAAAACATTGCTGTTTTGGAATGGATTTCTTTCTTCCTTATTCTTGATAAGAAGAAAATGCTATGCTTTGGAATGGAAATCGATGTCTGAAAAAGGGCAGAGTGAAAGCGGCACGTCCCCGTACACCAATATATGTGAGTGCCCTACCCGGGGGTTTGACTTGGTTTAAGTTTTCATGTACTGCTATAAGTAATAAGTTTTTCTTATTGTTTTTATGCCTCTGCCCACCGAAGGTGGGTGGCGGAGGCATTATTGTCTTTTTTAACAGGGTTTGTAATGTGCTATAGCAATCATTATGCAGTACTGCGAACATGGTCTGGTTGAATTTTGTCTTTCCTTCACCTTGTAGTGAATATCTACGTTACTTTAACCTATTTATTGATATTGTTGGGGTATTTATTATCATAATCATACATGGTGTGTCGTATGCAATTCATAACTTCTCAAATTACATCACTGAGCTATTTATTATCATTGTCCTACAGGGTGCGTTGTATGCAGTTCATAGCTCCATAAATTGCATCATTGAGGTATTTATCATCATCATACGGCATGTATTGTATGCAATTCATAACTTCTCAAATTAAAGTTACACGATCTTGATTTGTAGATGCCACTTCGTGCATTGCTTGCACAAATCTCACAGGACATAGTCCCATGACAGTTTGATTGTTTGTGTATACGAACCAGTCTAGTTGCAAATACGCGAACAGATGCCGAAGTGGCTATCCCCTTCCACTGAACGTACATGCATATATTGCGTATTGCACCACATGTGATGAAGCGAGCCTACAGGAAAAACTTCGCCGAGACTCGCAAACAGTCATGACACTGTGCTGCAGGATTTTCGCAAGCATAGCGTGAAGTGCCATGTGTTAATCAAGTCCAAGCAACTTTTACTATTGCAGTGTAAAAAAAAAAATCATGATGAAATGTCCTTTCAAGATCAATACAAACAAGGAACAGAGGCTGAAATATTGCTTTACTCTCTCTATATATTACATGTATAGGTAGTGATATGTATGCTCTTCATCATATCTGGTTGTTTGGTCCCTCCTGAACCAGCCTTATTGAAGCTCATTGACAGCTTTGGTAGCGAAGAGAAAATTGGCATGAAACTGATCACAGATAGTTTCACACTATCCATCTTGAGATCTTGTGATATTCCTTTCATGATGTCCGGTGAATTTGAGTGTAAATACAGTCAACTTTGCACAAGTCGAAGTTGCATAACGTTGGTGGGGTGATAAGACCTTGTATCTCAAATTTTAGTGAAAATTACTTTTTTGTATTAAACTCCAGATTATCAGTCAAGTAATGTCCTGTCCAAATCCAAGCTCTCTTACAACAAAAACGAAACCACCAGGGCATGTCAAAGGAAAGGCAATCCCATTGCTTATAATGCTTTGGCAGCCATGTTTTTTCACTTTCCTGAACACTTGATTTTTATGCCTCCGCCCACCGTAGGTGGTTGCCGGAGGCATTATGTTTTCGGGTCGTCCGTCCGTCCGTCCGTCCGTCCGTCCGTCCGTCCGTCCCGTTTTCGTTCTCGCGATAACTTAAGAACCGTTTGACGGATCAACTTCAAACTTGGCTCAGGTATGCATATGGGAGGGACAATGATCTGATTAGATTTTGGAGTGTCAAGGTCAAAGGTCAAGGTCATAGAGCTAATAATACACATAAAAATGGCTCGTTCTCGCGATAACTTAAGAACCATTTGACAGATTGGCTTCAAACTTGGCTCATGTATGCACATGGAAGGGACAATGATCTGATTAGATTTGGGGGTCACAAGGTCAAGGTCAAAGGTCATAGAGGTCATTATGTACATAGAAATGGTTCATTTTCAGCATAACTCAACAACCATTTGACCGATCAACCTCAAACTTGGCACAGGTATGCATATGGGAGGGACAATTATCTGCTTAGATTTTGGAGTCTCAAGGTCAAGGTCAAGGTCATAGAGGTAATAATACACTTAAAAATGGCTCGTTCTCGCGATAACTTAAGAACCATTTGACAGATTGGCTTCAAACTTGGCTCATGTATGCATATGGAAGGGACAATGATCTGATTAGATTTTGGGGTCTCAAGGTCAAAGGTCAAAGGTCATAGAGGGTCATTATGTACATAGAAATGGTTCGTTCTTGTGATAACTCAGTAACCATTTGACGGTTGAACAAACTTGGCTCATGTATGCATATGGAAAGGGCAATACTCTCATTAGATTTGGGGGTCACAAGGTCAAAGGTCAAGGTCAAAGATGTCATTGTATAAATGGAAATAAAGCAAAATGAAGTGCCATTTATTTTTGATCTGGTAATGGCGGAGGCATAAAATTCGACCACGCGTGGTCGAAGATTCATCTAGTTTTGAGATACGAGGTTTTGTTGCCCCACCGACGATAAGTCGAATAATCGCCTAAGTCGAAGGTCTGTACTGGGTCCCATTCCTTTATTTTCTATTGTTTTGACTCCTCATAAGTCGAATTTTCTCTAAGTCGAAGCACTTTCTTCAGACCCAAGAAATTCGACTTAGGCAGAGTTGACTGTATATCAAACAAACACAATGTAACAGTTCCACTCTGCCCTACGCTAGGACCCCTGCATCTTGATCGCTGCCTGCACAACAAACACGGTGCTTTGTTACACTTGTCACGTAAACAAAACTCCCATTGGTTTTCCATGTGTGCAGGCACTGCAGGGAAAAAAATACACGGGGGCTCAAGGCGAATTTGCCCCCGAAACGCCAAAAAGAGCCCTGGAAAACTAAAAAAGAGCCCCTGAAATTCTCATAGGGTCCAATGTAAACTGTAATACAATGTAGAAAATTTGGGTGGGTGGGCTCAAAGAGTAGCCCCGGAAAAAAAAAAAAATTTCCCTGAGGCACTGTGTGACTTTGTCCTGCCCTGAGATCAAAATTATATTTTTGCCTTTCATTTGTTTAACCCATAGAAGTACAGAGCTTTCTTGAGGTCTAAATTAATCATCTTCATTTCTCAAAATTGGCAACAACTATTATTTTCTTTCACTCTTACATATTTTGAAGAAAAGACAAGTATGGATATAACATGAACCAAAATGACTTATAATTGTAGAATTTAATAAAAAAAATTGCCGATATGAACACGGAAAGAGGGATTCATATTCACTGCAGTGCCAATTTAGAGAGTTTAATGATAAGTTACAATTAAATTGCTCTAATTCAAAAACGCCACACTATACTGCATTGGAAATGGACTCAAATTTTTCAGTGAATGTTTCTCTTTCTGCTCATGTATAACGTGTAATGCCCAGCATTCTGGACCATCAGATACAGCAAAAGCATCTCCTAAAGGAGACACTGTACCTCTATGGGTTAATGTTCAACTTTGAGGAGGAAAAACTTCACAGCATCTTAGTTTTGCTTTTTTCTTGCTACTGACCTGCTGAAAACAAAGAAGGCAATTACTGAGGGCCTTCCAAAACTGTAAATAACTTTTAAGTATTCCCTGTTTTCATATGAGTAATATTGGTATTTGTATTTGGTATTCTTATCTTATGCAGCTACATGTATACAATGATGATGTTCAGTTTTATATTTCCTTTATTTTTTTCTTATCTGAGGTCTTGTGCAATACACCTCTGGGTCTATTCAGTTACCTTTTGGGCTGAGTATTATGAAAATAAGTTTCTTGTTTATGAAATAAAAGGTTTTAAGTCCAATGTGACTTCAAAGCTTGCGGCCACTTAATTAGTAATTCAGGAAAAATGGAGCACATGGGGAAAAATAGTGAATTTGCTGAACTGATTTGATTGTGCAGCTCAAGTTACCAAACATGTCAGGCTAGTATTGTTTTGTATGTATCTTATAATTGAAAGATTGGTTCATTGATTGATAAATGGTTTATCAAAAAGAATCAACAAAAATCACTGCATCATAGTCATTTATTGATGGGAATATTCATCGTAATATTTATTGATGGGTGAAAAAAAAGGTACAAACATAAAAATAAGAATCTTCATTATCTTTCCCAATTGTACTTTTAAAAACATGTAATATTTTTCTTTTTGTATTCATGTGCCTTGGATATTCAGTGAATACATGTACCAGCAAAGGTTTATTTAGCTGAATTGTAGTTGGTGTATAGAGGCTTTTCCTAGTTGTGGCAATATGTTTCCAGGGTGACCTGTTGCTTTCGGATCTCTTTCAACATGTCTTGGTTGCAGATAACTTTTCTAATACTACTGTATTTATACATGTATTTATACATGTATTTGCCTTTTGTATTTCCCTTACTCAAGAGGGACTATTATAGAATTCGTGCAGATATCATTTAGAAATAAGCACCCCCCCAAAAAAAAAAAAAATGTGAAAGTTATTCTGATTATAGACCTGTTTACTAATTCATTCAAAGTTATGCAAGTTTCTCTCCAGAACCCTTGGTTACTATTTAGTTTCACCCGTTACATGTGTGCATAATGGCATCTGAATAGATGGAATCCAGTTTGCATACATTAGTTGTTGCTATGTCAGGCAAGCCTCTGACAAGCTTCTTAGTTGTCAAAGGAAACTTTTGTTCAAGACGTATGCATAAAATTAGTAAACAGGTGTATTGAATCAATAAGGTGAACAAATCAGCCTTCATAATCAAAACCACCACCAATGCAAGATTGTAAAAATTGCAAGAAAAGTAAAAAATGTAAGAAAAGTAAAAAAGAAATGCCTGATTAGTTCATATTAAAGTGAAGTGTGTTTACCCCCTGGTCATTTCAAAATGATTGTACCTGCGCAAGTCATAGTTATTGTTCAAGAGCTGTACACAAATGTTCTTATGATAATGTAGCAGAGAAGTACATGGTTTGATTCCCGGGGGGATATGTCTCATTGAAGCCTGTACATTATCCGCGTAAACAAAAACGTAGAAAAAGGGTCGTTTTTCAGCACCGGGCGGGGAACCCGGGGATCCAGTTAAGGGTATCAAAAACAGGTAAAATCAGAAAAAAGGGTATCAAAATCAGGAAAATCCGGGGAAATGTTACTTAACTAGGAGATAATGATGTAATCCTTGCATGAAATCCCCATTAAGGGTATAAAAATCGGAGATGTAATACATTATTTCCGTCCTACTTTAATCCCCATTAAGGGTGCTTTTCAGAAAGTGATTTACGCGGATGATGTACAGGCCTTAATGAGACATATCCCCCCGGGGTTTAATTATGTAAATTTATGCTGGTTGTTCTGTGATGCCAATTTTTTTTTTTTTTTTTTCAGTAATTGTACTTTTTTAAAGGAAAGTACTGTGGGTTTCAAGCAATATAATGTTTTTTCTGAACTTCAGTTACTGTACAGTTCGGTGACAACCCACTTCACCGAAGTCCCGCGAGGCCGAGAATAGCTAATAATCTATGGTATCACACCACTCTGACCATTATTCCTGTGCCAGTAGGAAGTTTAATAAGTATTAAAGGGCAGCGAATGTTTTTCATTGAAGGTGTGGAACATCCGGAAACGAGGACTAAACATGCTAATTATTTCATGTACCGATAGCGCATTATGTTGTGATGAAGCGAGTACGATACGAGAAAAGTCGGCCTTGTGGGCCTTCGGTCAAGTGGGCGGACCCCTACAGTTCGATGGTTCTTTTCAGGCATAAAACTACTGCAGAACTTGATCTAAGAATGGCATCTCTGGTTGTAGTGTAAAATATTCTGATTATGTTGGTATTTGTACATGTGATCATGTATCATAATGCAGAAATGTATTAAAGATTTCCACCTATATTTTTGGATTTAGTGAGTGATAAAACATGTCATGTTATTGGAATGTTTAGAATGTGAGCAGTGATTTGATTCAGTTCATGTACACATATTGCAATAGCATTATTCACTTTATCCATATTTAATAAATACAAACCGTAAGACTGGTTTGGTAATGACAATCATTTTTTGTTTGTTTTGTATAATGTGTAATCATTATCGAGAAATGTGGTGCAGGTTCTGGTACCTGAAACAAGTTTTGTCTGGAACCCCAGGGAGAGAGGAGGGGAGAAGTCAAAAATATTGCTGTACACATGCATGACCAAAAAAAAAAAAAAAATGTTTTAAACGGATAGTTGTGGAGGGTTGAGGCACATAAAATGCAGGAAGCATTTAGGCTGTCAAATAGGTCCAAAAATGTGGATAAAGTTGGTTTTTTTGTTAGTTTACCAGTAACCCTATGATTGACAGAATTTCCCCCCCCCCAAAAAAAAAAACTCAAAAGAAAAAAAAAAGGTGTACAGTTATATGAGCACTCACACCATTTGCCATGCTGTAACTTTGATACATCTTTCATGAAATGCTACAAGCTCAGCTCATTTATACGAGAGTATGTACAGATAAAGGAGCCTTTTAATTCACACACAAGTTATACGCCGTACACGCATTCACACACTCATTTTTTCACTTACATGTCATATACCTATACAAGTCTTGTAGTTATACGATGTGTGAAGGAGGGGTCAATGACATTCTTGTTTTTAGATACTTAGTGTGTACTGGCTACCTATACATAACAAACTACACCTGAGTGAGCATATTCCTATAAAATCATTCTTTAATTCTTGCTCATCACCATGAAGACATTCATTAAATCACTATTACAAATCATTTACGAGCACGAAACTGAAAAAAAAATGAATTTGAAAATTCAAATTCATAAATATTACTATATTGATTAAATTTGTATTCAACTGAATGAGTGAAAACATTATTCGATAAATAAATAATTGCCTTACTTCTCTACTTAACTTCAATACATACATGTAGTAATGAAAATGAAATGCCTACCCTGGCATAAATGTTGGTTTGAATGAAAAAAAAAAATTAAAAATGGGGGATCAAGCCAAAGAAAGCACAAGTATAAGGACAAGGCATAAGCAATATTGTGTCTTGCCCACTTGTGAAAATAACTATCCCAAGTGCATCAATCACCCAAATTTGGTTGCAATTGCAGCAACATGTGCAGAGTCATGTGTCATAAGAGAGTCTTGCAGGTAAACTTTAACATATGACCTTAAATGACCTTTGACTTTATCACATAACCTCCAACAACACCATAACATGCAGATCCCCTTAGTACATCTACAACCCAAGTTTGGTTGAAAAGTGAGAGACAGTTTCAAAGTTATCTGTCATAAGAGAGTCTTGCAGGTAAACTTTAAGGTTTGACCCTCCAAAGGCATCATAACATGAATGTACCACAAGTGCATCTATCACCCAAGTTTGGTTGCCATTGCAACAACAGTTGCCAAGTTATGCGCCATAAGAGAGTCTTGCAGGTAAACTTTAACATTTGTGACGGACGGACGACGGATGGATGACGGATGGACGCCATTTGGATCCCTAAATCTCGCCTTCCCCTCTGGTGGACGAGACAAAAATTACAAATTAAGTCCATGATGTTTCAACATATCGAACACAGATTTAATTTTTGCAGCTCTGTGTTTTTTTTATAACTAACAAATTATACAATTTCCACATTTCTGTAAGGATTATTTTATATCTATGCCTTAGATATTATATGCATTGTGATCATGTAAAAAAAAAAACCCCAACAAAACTTAACCCTTAATGGTCACACACAGTTTTGGTTGACACAGGAGATAGCTAGAGTTGGAGTCTCTGTGTAAGGAGAGAATCTATGTAAAATGACATCTAACGTATTTCAAGCTAGCTCTCTCCTGTATCAACCAAAACTGTGTGTGACCATTAAGGATTAAGTTTTTAAGTGTTCATGCACTAAGAGTCCGATCCAATTGTCTGTTTAGTGCGTTTTATATGGAGGTTTAAACCTTATCCATGGTTTAATGCTCCTTTGTGAATTCAGGCCTTGGAGCTACTTCCCTAAACCAGTATCTAAATACACATATTTCTCATCTGTCATAACTATGTTTCATATTGCACTCGAGGAGGAAAAGAATGTGACAGCCAGGGTTCTCACAAGAAAAAAATCCACACACGGTTCCCACTCTGCGCAAAGCGTGGAAGTTTCGGAAGTTTTACGGAATAACACCTAAAGTTAGGTGTGGCGGCAGTATATGCTATAGTAAAAGGATGAAAAATACTTCTTGGCAAGCAGGAGTTGTCTACTAATGGCATAAAAGTAAAAATACATTGCCAAAAAGCCAAACAATCTGTGACATTTATCATTATTGTTAGGAATATATACTCCAACATTTTTTTACCCTTGTTGCCACGCATGGTGCAGCAATTTCACACATGGTTCTTCCTTGTCTGAAACCCTTTACGCATGGTATTGGAACCATGCCATGTGGGTGTTATGTACTGGCGAGAACCATGGTGACAGCATCTCAGTTTAGCTAGTATGCTGCCAATCCTCATCTAAAAGCAAAGAAATCACTTGAAATGTTTAAGTGCTGACCATTAAACTGTACCTTTAAAGGGAAAGTCCACCCCAGAAGTTTCACTTTTTCAATAAAAGGAGATTAATTTGAACAGCATTTTAAAAAAGAAATGAGCAAAATCGGTCAAAGAATAAGAAAATTACACTCATTTACATTTTCTAGTAAATTACTCTTGGCTCTGCAAATTGGCAACACTGATGACATCATAGCAGCTCTCCATTCACTTTGTACATGAAATTTCACATTTTCTCAATTTTCTTGGAAGTTACACATTTTCTCACCCATAGTCAAAGTATGTTATGTAAAAAGCAATTCTTCTGAACATACATTAACTATGGGGATTAGAAAATGTGTAACTTCCAAGAAAATTGACAAAATGTGAAATTTCATGTACAAAGTGAATGGAGACCTGCTCGCTCTAACACTCCAAAACTCCAATCTGTAGCCGAACTTACATTACACATATTCATTAAAGAAAACTGTTCTCTATTGGTTATTTTATTAATTTATGCACGAATTCATCTAAATAAATGATTAATTCAATATTAAGCTCTCAGAATAAACCAAAATAAACCTGTGACAAGCAGATTTAGGACTGTGAGAAGGATAAAATGGATGGCATTTTTACACCTTCTGTATAATTTTCGGCGATTTCGATTCATGAGGCTGTCAACTTGCATCAAGTGAAAATGAGAAGTCATTTTAAAATTGCTCAAAAACATATTTCTGGGGCGAGTTATGATCCCAAACTTTGAGACATGACAGAATGATAATGAAACCGATTTCTATAAAAAAAAAAAACAAATGACCAATCCGACCAAAATGACCATTTTTGGCTGTTTTCTCAGTGGTTTCAAACCGGCGGGTCACATATGGCACATCACTGCACATCTCATCATCATAAGTGACATGGTTTACCATGTCATATTTTCCATTGAAAAAACTGTGGGGGATTTTCGGCAGGGGTTTGCCACAAGCGAGAGAGCGTTAAAAGAGTTGTAAATTATAACTTTGGACCTAGCAAAGAGTATCAACGATTTGGGAATTCATGATCAACTTGAAAAAAAGTTCATGATAATCAATGAAAGTGCAGGAGAAATAAATAAATAAAATAAAATAATGTAAATGAAACATAATAAAAAAGAAAAAAAAAACAAAAACATTGCCCTTTATCAAGTCATACATGAAACTTTACTAGTACATATTATGTTTCTTTCATCTAAATCACCTAAGTGCTGTGATTTCCAAATATCAATCTATCTAATGGTGCTAATCTAATATATTGATTTCCTCTCCTGCGTCCTCTTCATCTCCTATACTTCTTGACAGCGAAATGATCTGGATGAACATGAGAAAAGAAGAAAAATATAGATCTTTTTTAGTTTATTTCATTTCACCTTGTTTCTTTAATTTTTAGGCAGTTATAAAAAAAAGATATACAAAAAATAGCAATCACTGAAGGTGACCGATATACCCCCGCCCCAATGTGTATGCCAAATTTCATGAACATTGCTGGAAAAATGAAGTATTTCATCCACCAGAGTGACCAATATTTCCACATGTTTCGCAATAATTTGCTGTTACCATGGCAACATAGTTTCCGACACATTCAAAAATGTCTTGCACATCTTCATTTAAAGACTAATGTGTTTGCCAAATTTCATGAGCACTGCTCGAGAAATGAGGAAGTAGTTCGATCCCCAAGATTTGCAACGGACCGACCGCCCGACCACCTGACAGTACGCTGATGCCTGTATACCCCTCATCAAACTTCGTTTGGCGGGGGTATAATGAAACAGAAAGGAGAGAACCCTGTGTAGGACCTCACTCTATTGTGCAGAAAATGCTTCAAATTACATCCTTTCAATGAGAGTAAGAAGGGGGAGGGGTGCTGCTTTGAATACATGCAACAGAAGTACTCTGAGGTTAATCTTGGTCTGTCCCTCACGGTGATGAAGTTTGACTCACCTCTTCTTTATGGAATAATCCACTTCTCCTTTCCTTCGAGGATTGCCTGTAATCTTTACGAGTTCTCCGTTTCCAACCTCGTATTGGCTTTCTTTGACTGGATCGCTGGATGTATAAGAAAATAATAAAATGATGATGATAATGACTTCTACTACTACTGCTACTACTACATGAAATATTATTACTATAAAACTACTACTACTACTACTACTACTACTACTACTACTACTACTACTACTACTACTACTTCTAATATTGCTGCTACTACTGCTGCTACCACTGCTGCTACCACTGCTGCTACTACTACTACTGCTACTACTACTACAATAACTACTATTTATAGCAATAATTCTCCCAAATAAGTTTTTCTTCATTTTATGTTAATTTGCAGGCAGTAATGTATGTAGTACCAAACTCTCTTAACAGATATCATTATTTGAAGATTTTAGCTAAAACTGCAACCTGTGTAAAATTTGATAATTCATTACCATAACTTAAAAAGTACTAACCTTTTTGACATCTAAAGAGGGCGTCCTTTCGGAGAAGCTCCCTCTATGCTGTGGGGATGCAGGTAGACTGGAGCACTTTCTCTTGGTTGTGTTGCTATAGGTACGCATCCTTTCTGGCTCAGAGATGAGTTCAGAGTCACTGGCTTCTCCAGTCATCTCTTGTTGCTCGAGGTAGGTCTCTAGCTTGGCTAGTGTTGATTCATTCAACATATGAGATTCTGCAAAAAGTAAGTGATATACTAGTAGTTGTCACTTTGAAGATACCATAACTCATTCAGAAAGTTGAGCCCCAGGGGTGTTTCACAAAGCTTTGTGCAAAGCTATGCATGATTTCAAGAATGACTTGAATATGGAAAGGAAAATGGGATTCTCAATCATAACTAGCCACATAAGCTAAAGTACAAATTTCTTTGTAGATTAATATTACTGTTTTGAACAAAAAAATTTTTAGGTGAAGTTTTTGCCAACAATTTAAATGAGATTATGGGAAATACAGTCACACTTTATCACAACACGAGGAAAACTTTGGGCATTCAATTTGAACGTTCATAGTTAAGCTATTCTTTAAGTCAAGCGTATCTCGATGCACAGCTTTGTAAAACCCCAAAGAGTAAACGGCACCACTAACAAGCAATCACTGCATCAAATGTCTGCATTTTTGTTTACTCAATTGTTTTTCTTCCCTTATATTGTTATGTATTTTCTTTGCCAAATAAAAGAATAATAATAAAAAAAGATGATTTATAGGAGTAACATCCCACATAAAATGGTGGCAGCAGTGGGATAGAGATGGCAATATAGGCTTGATGGATACATTACTGGCTATGAACTATTTCACTTTAGTTGCTTGTGATCTAATGATACCCCATTCACACTATACAAAAGAAACAGAAAAAATCACTGGAAATTTTGAATCCATACCCAATGCAGTATGTTGCATCATCTTCAATTAAGAGCTATTTACTGTACCCAGTCATTTAACTGTTAAATTGGCAGCACAATGAAAAATTATATAATCACTATTTTTGTGTGTGAATTGGCATGTTTGAACTACCCCTTGCACTGTATCACGTCTGCCACCAAATTCTGATCTTCATATTAAATATGTAAGATGACAGCAGGTGATCTTTTCTCATTAGCTAGATAGTTAAATTTGTCACGTCAGCATAAAAATTCCCCAAAATGTATTGTGTAACAGAAAAGCTCTGATCAGATAATTATGACACTTTTAAAAGCTCTTCTAATGAAAATCAAGTTGTAACATTCTGACTATTGCTCGGAGTTGCTATTACATTCCTTCTGCATGGGTTCTGAAGAAATAAAGCATTTCATGGCTTTTTTTCCTTTTTTTACATTGACAAGAGAATGCCTTTTGTATCACGTAAGAGCGTTTCTGCCCTGATGCCACGAATTGTTATTTATTTATTTATTTATTTATATAATTTATTTATTTGGAAAATAGCAATGAACACAGACATACTGAAGCAATTTGACATGTACATGTACTCATCAGAGTAAAATCGCATAAAGCTTCAGCTTGTCCGTGTTTAATGCTATTTTCTGATTTTGCAGTACCAAACAAGTTGTAACTTACAAGTTGTAACTATTTATTTATTGGTATAAATCAAGTATTGACCAGCAACACAAGGCTGAAGGGCTCAATGTACAATCAAATATACATAATTGCATTACAATGAAATATCTCAAAATAATGATAACACAGAACATACTCATAAACAAAATCAAACTGATTGATAATCAGTTTGATAATGATGACACAGAACATACTTATAAACAAAATCAAACTGATTGATAATCAGTTTGATAATGATGACACAGAACATACTTATAAACAAAATCAAACTGATTTTAAAAGTGAAATTAAAGACTGTACAGACTCATATCTCATACCTATAACCAGATTCCTCTCATCAAGTTTATCCTGTGAGATCATAGCCATGACTTCTAACCGCTCTCTTGGACCAAGAAGGGATCTTAGTACTGAAGACAGGTGCTCTGCCACTTCTTCCTTCTCAACTGCATCCATATCACTCCTGATACAGAGGGAAAAAAGGATAGAAATCTCTCATAACAAAGATTCTAATCATTGGCTTTAACCCATTCCTGACAGGAATTATTTAAAGCCTGATTTGATCAGCTTTTATTCTTCAAATTGGCAACACCAAAAAATTTTCTTTTATTGCTACATTTTTAAGATAAAAAGTCTTGTATCTGAAATAAATATAAATTGGCCAAAAGTATGAAGAGAATTTAAAAAGTTGCCAATTTGCAGGGGAAAATGATGATTTTAAAATTTCCATTGCATTGCCAATTTAAGGATTTTCATGCTTATTTTCATTTAAATTTTTTTCAATATTGAACAGAAAATATCAACACAACCAAAATGGGAAGAGTTTGTGTAGAAATTTTTGCTCTTTCTACTCATGTATTTGGAATGATTTCTAGGGCTCTGCATCAAAGGTTATAAGGCCAAACCACATAATGTGGACCTTCTGTCATGAATGGGTTAAAGGTAGGGGATCTCTTTTGCAGGGATGCCAACCTTGTAAAGGGCACTGCAGTATTTTGAGGGCTGAAAAAGCGTATTTAGGGTGGAAAAAGTGTATTTTGGGTGGGAAAACAGCATTTTCACCTTTTCTGCAACAGACATGTGTAGTATTATGGGGAAAACAGTATTTTCCATAAAACCTGCAGTACTTTTAAAATAGAAAACAGTATAAAATACTGCAAAAAAGGAACAGTCGGCATCTCCGCTTTTGCAGCCCCAAAATAAACTTACCCTTGTAGCTTTTCATATTGTAGAGGTAAATGGTTAAGATCTTCCCTCAAAATAACAAAAACAGTAAACTTCTTGTTAATAGAAAAATGCAGAGACTCCAACTCTCCTGTTTTCAGCGGGAGATCTCCAGCTTTAAGTCCATTTTCACAAAATCTCCTGTTCTCCTGCTTGAGTTTGAATTTCTCCCGCCCTAGCTAGGTTTCTTTCTTTTTTCTCCCGCCCAATCACCTTTTTGACAAAAATAAATCTGAATCATTGGATTTTGCCTCATCTAGTGTTGTCATATGCTCAAAAATAAGCCTGAGATAACATCAGAGAGCTTCTATAACCCTAAAAGTGGCCTGTGGCCACAAGGAATTTGGTGCTTTGTGCTGGTGATGTGGGCTACACGCACATTGAGTCATAGTCTCCCGTTTGCTAAGGGGTCTCAGCGGGAGAATCTCTCACTTAAGAGGTGCTTGAGGTTGGAGTCTCTGAAAATATTAAAATTAATTTCAATTGAATTAATGTCACCGCTACATACAAATTATGTGAAGGGAAATGTTTTCCACTTCATCTTCCATAGCCTTTACCCAGTGTTATCTTAGGCCTAGCATTCAACGGGTTAATGTAGATGTATGACAAGGTGATACTGACCATCCTTTGTCTTCTGTCTTCTTCTTTCGTTTCCGTGGTGTAGAAACGGATGGTACGTGTTGGTTTGCGACCTTTGACCCATGGCTATTGCAGTCTTCTATTTCCTCGGTTCCTCCAAGGCACAGCTCCTCCTCTACTGTATGCAGGACATCATGTACATCCAGAGATACAGTTTCTGAACGGAATTGAAGCAGCGATATGCAAAAATTCAGAAGTGTTCTTGTTCTACATATCATAAATCACGGATCACATCTGGGCATACGCAATGGTTGCAAAAAGTTAATAAGTATAGCTACTTATGATGATTATGATAATACTAATACATCTGTACCATTAATAGGAATGATGTTCATGGGAACAATAAAAATATCAAATGAAATAAACAAATAAATCAATACATATAGATAAATACATAAGCAAATAAAATAACCTAATAAATTAATTAACTAATAAGCACAGTAAATACATTGATAACTAAACTGATACTAACAACAATGGTAATAATACCAAGATTAACCCGGCCTTGAGATGGGCTTAAACAAAACATCAAAGAAAAGATACTTGATCAAATCCCTCTGGCTTGTCAACAAACTAATACTGTATTGTTTATATGAAATTAATGAAATGGTACCTTGCAAATTTGCAATGAGATAGTCGCTGTGCAAATAATCGTCACTTCCAAAGAGTCCCTCGGATTCAGCATCAACTTCAGTCCCTTGGTTGTGAATGGGAGAGTCTTGATCAGTTGACTGGCCAATCCCTGTGTGGGTATTGGTAGAGTCCATTAGTGGGTAGGGGAGGAGATCATCATCTTCCTGGGACTCGGAGCATTGAATGCTGGGTGAGATGGAACTCACATCATCTTCTTCCTCAGTCAGCAAAGGAGGAAGATCAAACCTAAATTAATTCAAGTTTGAAAAGATTTCATTTAATCAACCATTGCCAGTGAGATTTTCCCTAAGTTACATGTATTGACCAGGCGCCAGTTTCTCAAAACTGTCATATTGTCCAACTTCTTGCCCAGTTCTTGGACATCCTATTAAAACATGTGTTGTAGAATGGGACACCCATGAATTTAGACTTATTAACAGTTTTGAGAAACTTACCCTTGCTTACTAACTTCTGCAATTTTCTATAGACTAAGAGGCTTGATAGAGGATTGTCTGTCATAGCAACAAGACAACAATTAATGCAAGAAAAATTGATTTCTATAGTGTATTAGATGCTGTTCATGATTATTCATAGCAAGTGAACCATATCCTTGGGTTTTTGAAGGGAAATAAAAGCCTCATGACACACTACACGGGACAAAGCATGGTTAACTATTAAACAACAAACAAGAATAAAACAGAAGATAGGCAATAGACCTGGGCACCGTTTCATGAAAGTTGTCAGCACTGACATGTTGTCATTCTCTGACAATTACAGTCAAATCCTTGGTTTCAATTGGCTGAGAAGCAACGGTCACTGACTGTTACTATAATGGTAACTGCCAGTGAATGACAACTTGTCAGCGCTGACAACCTTCATTAACCCATAGAGGTACAGTGTCACCTTTAGGAGACGCTTTTGCAGTATCTGTTGGTCCAGAATGTTTGGCAGTACATATCATACATCAGCAGAAAGAGAAAAATGCATTGACAAATTTGAGCCCATTCCCATCGCTGTATGGTGTGGCGTTCTCGAATTAGAGCAGTTTAAGTGTAACTAATCATTAAACTCTTTAAATTGGCAAATCAGTGAATAATATATAATCACTGTTTCTGTGTTCAAATTAGCAATTCCTGATTCAATTTTACAATTATATTTCATTTTGGTTTATGTTATATCAATATTTATTTTTTCCAAGCTATGTAAATGTGGAAAAAAATAATTTGTATTGCCAATTTGAGGACTGACGATGATTAGTTTAGACCTCAAGAAAGCTCTGTACTGCTATGGGTTAAACAGTGCCCCGAAAGGACCAGTGCAGGATTAGATTGCACGTCCAGTAGATCCAGTACTGGTAATAATATTTTTCTACATGTACATTTACTTTTAAGTTTGGCCATCTCGTTTCCTTCATGGAGTCTGTTCATCTGCTTTTTGTTGTTCCTCCATCGAGAATGACTCTTTTCTGTTTGTTGTGTTTTCTCTGAAAACCATCATAATCATTTTAAAGTTTCTTTTACAGTGTATACACGTACATGTACATGTAACTCTGACCCGGAGCACGCTGCATAAATGTGTGTACAGATGGGGTCCGCCCACTTGACCGAAGGCCCGCAAGGCTGACCTTTCTCGTATTGTATTTGCCTTCATCACAAATAATGCGCTATCGGTGTATATAAAATAATTTTGTCTCTTTTAGCATGCTTAGTCCTCATTTCAGGATATTCCACACCTTCCATGAAAAACAATCGCTGCCCTTTAATACTTATTAAACTTCCCTCTGGCACAGGAATTGGTCAGAGCGGTGTGATAACATAGATTACAATTTGCTATTTTCGGCCTCGCGGGCCTTCGGTCTCGCTGGCCTTCGGTGAAGTGGGTTGTCACCGTACAGATATGGGCTCTGTTGAATAAAACTTACCATTGATGGTAACTTTGCCATCAATAGTAACTTCCATGGAAACCTTGAATTTGATTGGCTGTTGAACACTGTTACCATGGTTTTGACAAAATTCTCTCTTATTTGAGAGTTGGCGCATTAATGCGTGTTCATTAGCAAAAATGGCAGCACAAAGTTGCATCAAATCTGAACACAAAAAATGTGCTGGCACAAAGTCACATCATATCTGAACGCACCTTAAAACTTATCATCATTGGTAAATTCCATAAAAAACTTGAATTTGATTGGCTATTGAGCAATGTTACAATGGAACCTTCATGTACCACTGACAGGAGAGATGCAAGGATTTCAGTAGCTTATAACAGTTATTGCAACTTGTTATTGATAACAACATTTATGCAACAGGGCCCCAAAATGGTTACAGTTTGTTATTCTGAAGGTTCGTTCAATCCGAACGTAGTTATTCCAACAGTTACATGTAGTTATTCCTCAGGTTCAATAGTCCGAAAATGAAAAAAAGGATTGTTATTCCGAAGGTGTGCATTCATCCAAAAACGAAATAAGGTTCGTTATTCCGAAGTTTCCTCAGTTCAAAGATGATATCAATGTAAGGTTCGTTAGTTCGTTAGTTATTTTCGGACTAACGCCACAAATGCTAGGCTTAACGAACCCTTTTTCATTTTCGGACTAACAAACATGTACGTATGTATACACAATTTGCGTGTTTCGGAATAACAAACTTTCGCCTTGCAATAACAAACCTTCGGAATAACGAACATCACCCCCTGAAACTTACCCAGCAGATAGAGGCAGCTCAATCTCATTCTGCATATCACCATGACAACAAGATGAAAGGAAGCTATCATCACCACCAAAGAGAGGGCTGTCAGGGAATAGTGTAAAGCCAAGGACAGGTAAATTAGTATACAAATATACGGCTGTGAGAAGGGTCTGGTTGGAAATTATGGTACCTGAAGTGGTTCCATGACATTTGCTCCGCCGACATTTGCTCCGCCGACAACTGCTCCGAAAATGACAACAAGTGCTCCGCGACAAGTGCTCCGCGACATATGCTCCCCCGACATTTGCTCCGCCGACAATTGCTCCGCCGACAATTGCTCCGCCGACAATTGCTCCGCCGACAATTGCTCCGCCGACATTTGCTCCGCCGACATTTGCTCCGCCGACATATGCTCCGCCGACATTTGCTCCGCCGACATTTGCTCCGAAACGACGACATTTGCTCCGCCGACATTTGCTCCGCCGACATATGCTCCGCCGAATTATGCTCCAAAACGACGACATTTGCTCCGCCGAATTAATTATAATCATCAATAAATTGATAATAATTCTACTCTGCTCAATAAATTGATAATAATTCTACTCTGCTCCGACAATTGATAATGATTATGACAATTGCCTCGCCGCCAATTTCTCCACCGAAATGTTTTGGAAACCACGACACTTGAACCTTGCCCCCACGACACCATTCAGTGAATTTGAGGGCATGCCTTTATTATGTTTATCATTATATGTCACTCTAAATAAGAGTAATCATAGTAAATCAGAGTAGATCTCAAACTGCAAAGTAGTTTGCAAATATAGAAATACTGCGGTATGTCGGCGAAGCAAATGTCGCCGGAGCAAATGTCGGCGGAGCAAATGTCGTTTTGGAGGATATATGTCGGCGGAGCAAATGTCGTCGGAGCAAATGTCGTCGTTTCGGAGCAAATGTCGGCGGAGCAATTGTCGGCGGAGCAAATGTCGGCGGAGCATATGTCGGCGGAGCAAATGTCGGCGGAGCAAATGTCGGCGGAGCAATTGTCGGCGGAGCAATTGTCGGCGGAGCAAATGTCGGCGGAGCATATGTCGGCGGAGCATATGTCGCGGAGCACTTGTCGCGGAGCACTTGTCGTCATTTTCGGAGCAGTTGTCGGCGGAGCAAATGTCGGCGGAGCAAATGTCGTGTCACCACCTGAAGTAACACGATTGTGACTACAATGTATATTCCTGAGGGGCGGAGCCCCGAAGGAAAATGTTACATTCACGTTTACTGAGGGCACCACAATTTAATCTCAAATTAAGTTTTTCATTTTAAATGAAACTGCTTCAATTAGACTCTAAAGAATTAGAAAAGAAAACTGCAACTGAAATTAATTTGAAACCATTTTTTTCTACTTTTTCCCATTGTCGTAAGAGAGAAAGATGAAACAGAATTTTGAAAGGGGGGGGGGAGATAGGAGAAAGAAAGAGGCAAGAGAGGACTGATAAAGAAAGATGCTGAGAGCTGAAGATCTGGGTTGCCACTTCCATAACCTTCCATGACGGTAACCTCGCCGTAAATTCTGTGAAAACATCTGCAAGATCACTCGCATCTAGTCGCGCATCGCTGCGCATGTGCAAGATAGTCGCCATTTTTTATCTGCATTACAATGGATGCCAGGGAAACATAAGCAAGCAGTGAGTTTTTACCAGCTTCCCTACAATAAATTTGTATCTAAATTTTGCTTTTCGTATGTCCGATTTTTAGTCCCAAGTGTCAGTCGGGTTCGTGATGACCACAGCCGATAGTTACAAGGCTGGTAGTGTCATGACATTGGCCCATGGAAAAGTGATTTTCCAGGGGTTTTTTTTGAAGTGGGGAGATGGCTACTAGCACTCAAGCTGTGTACTAAGTCAATGAATTGACCTAGTACCGCGGAAGTGACAATTCCAGTAGACACTACATCGCATGCTTTTCTATTGGTTACTCGACGGAAAGCTGTCGACCTACGATTCTGATAAGCATCAATTTTCTTCTTAAAATTCAACATTTTCAGTTCATTCATCAGATAATAAAGCAGAAAGGGGGAAATTGAGAGCCTCAGGAACATTGCTGGTAAGTAAAATCAAATTTTTTCTTCTCTGTTATAGAAGATCTAAATGAATTTATTTCGCGTTCGCGTCGGCAATTAGTTTCTCTATTCAAAATGCCGTTTTGACCTACGGGTACCACGTTAGTGGAGTGGGTAAAAACACCAGGCTCCGTTGAGAGTAGTAGCGTTAGTGTTTTTTTTTTGTTGTACTCTCTAGGACTAGGAGTAGGAGCCTCCAACTTCAAACAATCATTTTCATACAGTGTACCTTAAGAGTGATAGTGGGGTCCATTGAAAGTTTGGAGCCGTTTTTATCTCGAGATAGTTCTACACAGGCTACATTATGTTCTACACAGGCATTATAGGATTTTCCGTTCATGGGTCTTGTTACAGTCGGTCCCGCAGTCGGTGCAAATTATGGCAAACCCGGAGAATAGGGGACTGGAACGAGCACGCATATTCATTTGTGTGCAAGCAAATGCAGCCCAGTGGCAGCGGCGACGGGGACAATCTGCACAAGATTCAGCGATGAAACATTTGTGAGTTTGAGAACATTTCTGGTTAAAATCAAAATGATTTTCATCACATAACCAAAAATCTGAAAGCCGAGAGGACAAAGTAATATATTAGAACATACGGTAATTTCCTGATTAAAACATATTTTAAAGTCATTTTGAACTCGATTACAGACTTGTCACATACCCCGACTCTCGGCTGTCTCTGCCGACCTCTGCACTGTATGAATGGCATGCGCGTGCGTTCCGGTCCCCTATTCTCCGGGTTTGCCCAAATTACATAGCCTTTTCACGTTTTTTAGATTATCGTGATTTAGGGTTTTTTTTTTTTTCATTTTTGGCCGTTTTTGACACTCTATTCGCGTTCCACCGCGCCTACCAGTGCCTACAACTGAAAAAAATTCCCTTTAGTTTTTCCACGTTTTTTTTTCCTGCGGATGCTGTCCACTCTTCAATGGAAGTGACCCCACCCTCCCCCCCCCCCCCCCCCCCCCCGGGGCCGGGGGGCATGACCAAGCGTAGACCAAAAAATTCTGTCTCTAAGTAGTTAGAGTCTAACATTCGTCATGTTCGTCGTTAGCATGGTTAGCCTCTTATTCTGCCAGGGTCGGCACTCCTCCTTTGCTGATCCTACCAGAATAAGAGGCTAACGACGAATGTTAGAGACAGAATTTTTCGGTCGAGGCCAAGCGGCGCGGCAATGCTAACTAGTAACGCGTTAGCACGAAGGCTCCAGGCCAGAAGCGCCCCGCGCCCGGCCACTCCAACTAGTTCGCCGGTCACAGCGCAGATAGTAACGTTACACAGCAGTTGCAGGAAAACAAAGAAGAAAAGTTACATTAATTTACAGCATGCGCTACTAGTTTACTGGCATTATAAGTGAACGAACGTACCTCGGTATTGGGGAGAAGTCGTATTCGACGACGGCTGGATATTCAGCCAGCATCTTACAAGTTTATCCACGTCAAAATATGTAATGTTGAGCAGGATGTAAATTCCAAAGTCTTGTTCATTCATTCATATTGCCATGCACACGTCATTATGATATGTGTGTGTCACGAGCTCCTTTGCATTGCCGTAGATGATTGGCTTATCAATTGACCCGCCCACACTTTTAAGCCAATCACTATCAAACTAAGTTATCACTATCAATCCTGCCACACGTGGGCAAAAATGGTATTTAAATTGGAAGGTGGCGCGGTAATTTTAATGTAATATTTGTACACAAAACTTTGCCCCCATTAGTTTTTGATACCATGTGTTTTGCATGGATATCATCATATTAGACCTATTATCACCTAAGTGCACCACATCATCACAGAGCTACCAAGTCTCACGCATTGTGCGTGAGACTCACGCATTCAGGGTCCGTCTCACGATCTCACGCATGGCACCCATTTTTCTCACGCATCGGGACCCGACAGAAAAAAAAAAAGTAGCATTATTCGCTAGATTATACGCACTGGCCGACCGCCTTCGCACGCCGTCTACCCTATAATAAGGAGCATAGCTCAAAAGATTAAGTGATAGTTGCAATTGAAGGTATTTTTACCTTTTGTCTTTCAAAATAAGTAAAAAATAGTCACTTAAGTATGCACCAGATCGCACCATTAAGAGCTAAAAATTGAAAAAGCTCCCTACCGTGTCCCCCCTCCCACACCCTCCCCCCGCTCGGTCGCTTCGCTCCCTCGCCGAGACGCCGAGTCATGAAAATCTCACTCATAAAATTTGGGGGAACTTGGCATCTCTGTCATCAAAGCCCATATATTGTTTGCCTCCGTTTCTTTTTTTTTTTTTTTTTTTCTTTGGTTTCCTTAATTCACTTCAAGAGAAAAATATTTATTTGTAGCTAAGGACATGTGTACCGTAAGTTGTATAAATAAAATGATCAAACGGTTTTGGACAATTTCTGTAAGTTTTTCGAGAAACCAATTTCCTCGGGAAAGACCTTCACTTTTATTTTCGGGGAACCCCCCCCCCCCCCATCTTTCCTTCTTAGGTATCCCAAAGGGAGCCCCTGTATAGAGTGCACCCGAGAGTAGGAAAATATTTCCGAGAAGCCTTCGCATTTTTTCGCGAGCAGGTTTGTCAGGACGGTGCCGTTTTAGCTCTGGCAGGATCTGGTAACCTGACATTTATCTTTTTGATATTTTCTTCTTCTTTTGGTAAAAAAAATTAAAATATTTTTTTTTAAAAATGACAAGAGGAAAAGCCGGTTGTACATATTTAAATTATTGACAAAACCTGTTTATACAAGAAATACTGAATTTTAATAAAAGAATAAAACCCCGAAGCTCTGGTGATAATAATCAAATTGACTTATCGCCATTATAACAAAAACCAACAACAACGGTAAATTTAATAGTTGGATGGATGGATGGATGGATGGATGCACTCATCCTGTATTTCGCGTTCGCCTCGGCAATTATAGTTTCGCTATGATGGATGGATGGATGGATGGATGGACTGATTGATTTATTGATTTATTGATTAACTGATTGATGTTCGCCAAGCCATGCTTAGAACTGAAAGTTCTGGGCAATTCCGCGTCCGAAAAACAGTCACCTTACTTCACAGTCATAATTGGCGTAAATCCGGGGGGGGGGGGGGGATGGGGGATATATCCCCACTTTTTTGAGAGGGGGGATGGCGTGTACAAATATCCCCCCCAAAAAAAAAAAAAAAAAAAAAAAAAATTAGGAAGAAATGATGTTTGAATTAATCTTTAAATATAATTTTTATTAATCTGTCGTAAACAACCATCATATTTTAGAATTTCTATTTGAAATGCGATTGAAAACCAGAAAAGCGGTTATTTTTGGCTCGCTCGCTCGTCATATTTTCAAATTTTCATTTGAAAATGCGATTGAAAACCAGAAAAGTGGTTATTTTTGGCTCGCTCGCTTTGCTCGCTCACCATATTTTAGAATTTCTATTTGAAAATGCGATTGAAAACCAGAAAAAAATTGTAATTTATGGCTTGCTCGCTCACAAGATAAAAATTAAGATGTGTGTAAGGGGGGGGGGGGGGTGCGGGTGGGGGAGGCGTGTGTTTATACTTAAGTGTGAGTTCGACAGAAAAAAAAATCGGCAAAAAAGTCGATCATCCCCCCCCCCCCCTCAAAGTGGATTTACGCCGGTGTTCACAGTTATAGTAAAAACAATCACTCTAATAGCCAAATCTTTGAATTAAAGAAAGCTGAAACAATAAAGAATTCCACAATCTTAGTCTGTGTTGGTGTAATCCATGTTTGATAAAAAGGACAACGTTTGAAGTTGAAAATTGAAGTTTTTTGTGGTACTTTGTTACCGATCGTTATATCACCATATCATGAATGTAATATAAAATTGTTGGAATGAAACAGCTCACATGAAAGAATGGGCATATTTACAGAATATAAGGCAGAGCACACTAAAGAGGCACAGCCTAAGTCTAAAAATGTTGGTAACGGAATTACACCCTTGCCGTGGAATTGCCTAACTACAAATTCAAATTTAAAAAAAATTATTGATTTCCATCCAAACATTAAGGAACATTCTCAATTTTGAACATAACAAAACATAACAATAAGATGAAACATTAAATAAACACTAACAAAAAAAAAACAACAACAGATGATAGGCATGCATGTCATAAAGAACAGCTAAACAAATCAAAACAAAGCAACGCCACAGGCCAATTCAGAATATAATACAGTGTACAGCAGTTTTTCGAGATAGTAATAATTATGTTTGAACAGTGCAATCTCTTAAAAGTCATATTAATCAAAATGTTACTTCTTTCTTTCAGCAGTGGCGTAACAACCGGGGGGGGGGGGCAGGGGGGCGGGAGTACCCCCCTGAAAGATTTCAGCGGGAAAATCCACCAAACCACGGGGGGAAAAATGAAAGGAAGGGAAAGAAAGAAAAAGGAAGGGAGAAAGGGAAAGGAAGAAGAAGGAAGGGAAAGAAAGAAGAAGAAAGGAAAAAGAAAGAAGGAGAAAGGGAAAGAAAGAAGGAGAAAGGGAAAGGAAGAAGGAGAAAGGGGGAGAAAGAAGGAGAAAGGGGAGAAAGAAGAAGAGAGAGAGGGAAAAGAGGGAAAGAAAAAAAAAAGAAGAAAGCAAAGTGAAACAAAAGAAATGAGGGGAAAATTAGTACCAAAACCCCGGTTAAGTGGTTATTTTTGGCTCGCTCGCTTCGCTCGCTCGTCAAACTCTTAGGATTTCCATCCGAAAATGCTATTAAAATCGAGAAAAGTGGTTATTTTTGGCTCGCTCGCTTCGCTTGCTCGCAAAATAGATATCAAAATGTGTGTGACAGGGAAAAAAATCGTTTAAAAAGTTTTTCATCCCCCACTCCTCAAATTGGATTTACGCCGGTGGAGCACTACCGTCCTCCTAAAATGCAGTCCTAGCTACGCCACAGATTCTAGACATAGACTAGTTACCGGGAAATTTTGGGCTCTGCCCCCCCCCCCGATAACAGGTACCTGTTACGCCCCTGTCTTTCAGTATAGTAATAACACTTTAGTTCATTAACTTCTTTTAATAATATAAGAAAAACAAACACAAAAACAGAAGACGAAACAAAAAATCTACCCCCCCCCCCAATCCCCAGAGAATTGCTGTCGTAATGAATTTATCACCATAAACAAAAGTAGAAAGAGGGAGAGAGAGAGAGAGAAAATGAAATGAACGTGCCTTTTATCTTGAGGATATGTTATTACTTTTCAGCCTGTATACCTTGGCTAATTTCTTGGATTATCATTGTGCTTATGTCTGCCTTGTGGTCATTATTAGTCTAAATTTTTCTTCTTCGTTTAGTTTTTTGAAAATCTGGTAAAATCATGTTGAGTTCAGACATCATGTCTTGATCTAAGATTGTTTAAATGGGTACATTTCATTAGGAAGTGCGTTTTGATCCCCTACGCCTGTACTACAAAGTGGACATATCCTATTTGTGCAAATTTCTTGTCGCGACCTTCCTCCCCTTCCTCATTCATTAATGTAACTTATCCTGATTTTGGTATGTTTTGATGTTTTCTCCATATCGAGTAAAAGGTAGTTTTCCAATTTATAATTTGTCTTTAGGGTTTTATGTTTTTAATTTTGGAGAGTATAGTCAATATTATTTTAATTTGGCTGTCCTTCCAGGCTCTTATATATATATATATATATATATATATATATAGCTTTTAATTTGCCTACCTCATTAAATGTCCCTTTTTTTCACTATAACCTCTTTGAATGTCCCTTTTTTCAGAAGGAAAGACGCATGTATTTATCACCCAAAATGTATAAAAGTAGACCAAAAAGTAGACTATGTAGCTTACAAATATCTCATATTCAATTCTGCAAATACTTGCCAGTTTAAGAAAATAGCAAAATTTACCAGGACTATTATGATGCAACTTAGACTCCAAATGTAAATGCCATCGTACAGAAATTAATAAAAAAATAGAACTGTGTGTACTTGTAGTGGTAAAACAGCCAGAACGACTAGTCTTGTAAAATGTTCTTTTATATACTCTATTTTTATCTACTAAAATGTTTGAATATAATGCTAGACAATAATACAAAGCACGAATATTCACAATTTTCTGTGGAATTTGATGCATATATTTTGTGAAATCCAAAGGCAAAAGAGGAGGTTTTATTTTTCTTAAGTATCCGGACACCAAACCCCCATCCTACATGTATATGTTTCCTTTACTATGCCCGAAATATCGGATTTATTTTCATCTCTGCGGTTTTTTTTTTGTTTGTTCTACATTTGTCTTACCAAAACCGGCGCAGAAAACTTTCTATATGTATGGGTGTATGTATGTTATGTATGGGTGTATGTGTGTGTTTGTAGGAGTAAACACTGGCAGACCCGCATAACTATGGCTTTTATGGGGAGGGTCGAAGTTGTAAAAAGTGGACCTTTCTGAGGGAGTGAAGCGACCAAGCGCGGTATCTGAGTCTTGGAAATTTACAGTGGCGGCGGAGCGTCTTTTCTGGTTTTCAATCGCATTTTAAAATAGAAATTCTAAAAAAGGATGGTTGTTTATGACAGATTATTAAATATTCTATTAACTGATTAATTCAAATATTATTCCCCCCCCCCCCCCGGATTTACGCTAATGGCCACCACCGAACTCCACTAGCCCACAATACAATTATATTTACAGGACCAAAACTATGGAATGACCTCCCCCAGAATTAACTAACAGCAGCTCATTGTATACGTTTAAACGCAAATTAAAACTATCCCTCCTAAATACTTACGCGATGGCTCCTTAGTCCCTTAGTTCCTTAGGTGTGTGTTTTGTTTGTTGTTTGTTTGTTTACCTTGCCCTTTTCTTTCTTTTTTGTACTAAAAAAAAATAGATCTCTCAAAATAACATGCAAATATCACAGACTTTTCTTTAAACCTTCTAGGGAATCTTTAATTACAAGCTCAGCTTTTTATTAGATTCCCTCATATTTCACTTTTTAAATTAATTTGTCTTAAGCTCATGGTGAATATATTAAGGTCTACATGTTTGTATGTTCCAATTCCCCCCTTTGTATTATGAATCGTCTTGTTTATGATGTCATTCATATGTATATTTATGTATTATTTCTCACTTGCATGCATGTATCATCATTTATGTGAAATATGAAAATAAACTGAAACTGAACTGAAACCGAAACTTATAGGCTACGTGGAGTTCAGTGGGTGCCACACTCCGCCCCGGGTCCAAAGTGACCCGGGGTCATAAAGACTCAATTCCAGGTCACCTTTCCATGTCATTTTTTGACCCGCAGACTCCGTTTCCGTGTCAATCTGACTCGGGATTTAATAGTGAACCCTCCTCCGGGACCCTCCTCTGAAGGTGATCAACCAGTTTTATGTTCACTAGTCATATGTGACCTATTTTAGTATTGAAAATGAATCTAACAAGTTAAACATAACTCCTAGATGTCAAAGCACCATCGAATGTCAAGTGGGCAACATGACTGGAATGAGATGCATGGAAATGTCACAAAGTCCCCATCTGCTAACGTAGTAAGGCTACAGAATGAATGAATGATACCAACAATTTCAGCAGATCAAACTCCTCAAAATAGTAGTTAAATATTTAATATTTTAAAAATATGACCTACACTATATCTAAATTACTACTTTTGCATCTTACATTTGCTCGTTCATATTTCAAAGACACCTTACGTCTAGTTGTAAACAAAGAACTTAGACATGTTGTTAGAGACACATTTTCGTGTTTATTTTCGATTTTTCTACTCATAAATAGTTAAGCTGCAGCTTCGGCTTCGACCAAAATGACAATCAGAGAGGGTGAGTACCATCAGCAGCCATAAGGTGAAAAATGAAATGATTATTGCTCGTTTTGTAGTTTGTCGAAACGTCGAAAAGTCGCCAGGACCCACGTCCACGACGAGTCGGCACGCGCGGCCGCCGGCCGCGGGGGGGGGGGGGGGGGGGGGGGGGGGGGGGCACATTGCCAGGGGCAGGGCCAGGGCCTTGCATTGATTGGTATGCCGAGCTGTAGCCTGTGCAAATTTACATGTATGTGACATGCTGCGCCAAGGGTCAGTTAAACACCACTTGGTTAGTAGATTAAAGGAATATACCGGACGACTTTGAGGTAGGATTGTGCATCAATTTTACCAAGGGCAAGGCCAAGAGGGCGACGCCAGGTGGCGCTACATCACTTCACATATCAGAGCTCCTGATTATACATATCACACTAACATATACTGGCGCTGGGCTGCGTTTCACGAAATTTTATCGTCATAAGTCTAACTTCTCGTACATCCCATAGAAACGCGTGTTGTAGAATTAACACGCGTAACATACATTAGCGCCGCTTGTGGAAGTTGTGAGTGTTCTTTTCTGGGAAGTTATAGTCATGACTTTGTTGAACTTTTTTTTTTCTCTTTTTAGAATTGGGGGGGGGGGGGTGCGCACTGTATAAACCATGGATCATTTTAAGACTCTAATACCCCCTCACCTCCCCCCCCCCCCCCCCCCCCCCCACCTCTCCCCCCAACTGCAGCAGATATAGAATACTGTATAGGCTGAAATTTTCACGGTGGTTTAATTTTCGCTAATTTCGCGATGTCCTCGCCAAAATTTCCACTCAGTAAGATGCCTACATACTTGTATAGAAATATCTTTCAAAACGTGAAAATTAAAACTCGCTGATATGTCAGACTTGTCTCAAATCGCTAAAATATCTGTGCGCTAAAATATTGGCTTATACAGTATGGGGAAAAGAAGTATTCAACAATGAATACTTTTTTCTTCTTCTGTAGAACATCAAGACCTCATCTACAGGAAATTATAGAAATGGAACAAGAGTGAAGTGAACTGGATGATAGATAGATCTGGAAACCCGACTGCAGACTTCTGCATATTTCCAGTACATCTGGTAATAAAGGTAATAAAGACAGCGTGGAAGACACCAAAAGACATCATACATGTAAGCTGCAGTTAACAGAGAACATTGACTAGGCCATTCATGCCACTGGTTGCTATCACCATCGGTCTCTCAAGGGATGTGCAAATCATTGTCACAAATTTGAAAAAAAAAAAAATTGATTTCTTCATCAATGAACTATAAAAAAATTGTCAGTTCTGCAGATTTTTGACCATGATTTGCAAATCCTTTGAGAGATCCGCGGTGAAAGAAAACAGTGGCATGAATCGCCAGCCATTGTGTAGTGCGATTTTAGTCAATCTTAGTCTTTGTGAAACACCCTCCAGGTTTATGACATCAAGCTGGAAGACTGCGATTAAGAATGCAGCTTCCCTGTTGGCTGTTGGTGGAACTGACCAGAGAAGCCCTTTAGTTGCAACAGAACAAATTGAAGGAAAAATTTGGTCTTCAATCCCAAACAAACTTTCTTATTCCTCCTCCCATGAAAGTTGGTGCAAGAGGCATTATACTTTGGGATGTCAGGCCATCGTTATTTCATTAACCCATTCGTGACAGAGGTCCACATTTTGTGGTTTGGCCTAATATCTTTTGATGCAGAGCCCTAAAAATCATACCAAATACATGAGTGGAAAGAGCAAAAAATTCTACACAAATTGTGCCCATTTTGGTTGTGTCAGTATTCGTTGTTTGATGCTGAAAATTTTTTAAAGGAAAATAAGCATTACAATCCTTAAATTGGCAATGTGAGAGAAGGTTTAAAATCACCGTTTTCCCCTGCAAATTGGCAAATTTTTGAGTTCTCATCATAATTTCTGTCAATTTATATTCATTTCAGACACATGACGTTTTATAAGAAAAATGTAGCAATAAAATAAAAATGTTGGTGTTGCCAATTTGAAGAATAAAAGCTGATCATATCAGGCTTTAAATAATTCCTGTCACGAATGGGTTAATATGATATCTCAAGAACCGTTTGAGGTACAGGTATGAACCTTAAACTCAGACCAAGTGTGTACCACCATAGGAAAGCAATCTGAATGGATTTTGGGACTGTATAAAGGGCCCCGAACTGTAAAAAGGTCAAAGGTCGAAGGCAAAAGAGGTCTATTTAAAATTTAGGTATTATCCGAGGTTGTTAACGCAATAACTCGAGAACCGTTTTAGGACTTCAAACTTGGTGCTATAAAGTATGCTTCACCATCACCATTGGATTAGGATCTGAGTAGATTTTGATCTATTCATGTCAAAGGTCACAGAGGTCAGACCCATTTGAGATATGAATTTGAAACTTGGTGCAAGTGGGCATTGCTATAGGAAGATAGTATCACTTCATTTGAATGTATGTAGGTCAAAAGTCATAGAAATGTGTGTTATGAAATTCAGGTGTCATGTAGGTTTGTTACCGTGAAAAGCAATTTATCGGTTTTGTTATCCTCCGATCAAATTAAATTATGCTTTCCTGCTTGCACTGATCAAATTCAATATGTTATGTATATTCATAGGTGTTGTTTATTTCTTTACTTTGACAGGCACCATTGGCAGTTTGGACAATACATTGAGATGGCAGCAACATACAGAAGTAAACTCTTGGTGCAAGGAGAATGAGTATGCCAGCATGGAGAAACAAAATTCTGTTGGTGTAGATGCAGGCCATAAAACTTCTCTTTATTCTGTGGTTGAAAATCCAGAAGCATGTGCTATCTCTGTGCAACATCGGCACGAGTTCGTGCGTTGCAAGATAGAAGGCAGTGATGATTATGTGCTTGTGCAGGAAAATTGTGTGGATGCCAATGCAGAGACATCAGAATCCCTTTTGGGAAGCGGTTGTGACGTCTCAAGTTTTAAAATGGAACATCCTGACAGGGAGGTCTTTATGCCCAATTGTCAGTTACAGATGAAAGATGACATGCTTGGTACAGTGTCTTTCATTTCAGAAGACAGATCTGCCTCCAAGATACCCGAAACCCAAGATTCTGCTGGCGAAGTCATTCTGCAGCAAGGTGGCCCTCAGTTTTCCAGTGAAACATTGGAAAGATTGAACAGCTCTGCAGAAGATCAGTGTTTTACTAAGATTGACCATCTTACAAGAACCGATGAACCTTCTGATCAACAATCTGAGGATTTTGAATGTACTGAAGATAAAAGGACTCCCAATAATGAAAACCCTTTCATATGTACTTACTGCGGGAAAAGATATCTTCGTAAACGTTACCTTAAACAACATATGAGGTTGCACACTGGAGTAAATCTTCATTCTTGTGAGGAGTGTAAGAAGGTTTTTCCTCTTCAGTCCCTTTTGAGAAAGCATATGGTACATCACACAGGAGAGAAGGCTCACCATTGCCAAGTGTGCGACCAGAAATTTACCAGGAAGTCTCATCTCACTGTACACATGCGAAAACACACAGGTGAGAAGCCATTTCAATGCCATCGGTGCAAGAAGAGATTTCGTTATAAGAGTTCCGTGGTGGAACATGTGAAGCTGGTTCATGATGGAGTGAAAGACTATGAGTGTTGTTATTGCAAGAAGAGATTTTCTAGTAAGTCTCATCTTTCTGTTCATTTACGAACACACACCAAGGAGAAGCCCTTCCAGTGCTTGAAATGTGACCGGAGGTTTGGGTCAAGGACTTATCTTCGTGATCATATGCAAGCCCACACAGGTGAAAGACCCAAGTGTCCTATCTGCCATAAAAGTTTTGCCCACAAGAGATACGTCTATGGTGTGCACATGAGAATCCATAAAGGAAAGCCACATAAGTGTTCCCATTGCCAGAGGACATTTCTCACCCGGCCTGATCTTGAGAGACACATTGCGCATACTCATACTGCTGAAAAGCCTCATCCATGCTCCAGGTGCCCCAAGAAGTTTTCCACAAATGCGGCCCTCCTGTCACATGTCAAAATACACATGAAACAAAAATTTCCTTGTGGTACATGTAATAAGGTGTTCACTTCTGAGACTCGCCTTGCAAAACATTCTATAATCCATTCTAGTGAAAAGCCTTATCTGTGTTCTCTATGTAATAAAAGTTTTGCCACTGAGGGTTCCCTAGCTAAACATAAGAACTCACATAGCAGGGAGAGGTCTTTTCAGTGTCCAGAATGCAATCGCAGATTTTATAGAAAGGAAGCTCTTCGTCAACATATGAACATTCATACTGGGGAAAAACCGTATCAATGTTCTCAGTGTATGACAGCATTTAATGCTAGAGCTAACCTTGTAAGACATATGCGTAGCCATGCTGGTTTGAAGCCTTACCCGTGTGACATGTGCGATAAAAAGTTCAGGTGCAGATGGGGTCGTGATGAACATGTCATGAAAATGCACATCAAGGATCCTCCTCATCAATGCTCCCATTGCCAGCGGAAATTCCTGACAAAAGGTCACCTTGACAGACACATTTTGAAAGGACACACAGATGAAAGTGGCCAGAAGTGCTCCATCGCTGATGCAGAGTCAGGCAAAACTGCCATTCCAGGAGATCGGCCTTATCAATGTCCAGATTGCAATAAAAGCTTTGCTTTAAAGAGCACCCTTGCCACTCATAGACTTATGGTACACATGGATGGACAGGCGCTTCAGTGCCCAGAGTGCGGGAAAAGATGTTCATGTAATGCTTCCTTGCGGAACCACTTAAGAACTCACAGTGGTGAGAAGCCCTTTGGGTGCTCAGTATGCAGCAAGAAATTCCATCTCAAGTCTATCCTTAATGGTCACATGAAAATCCACAATCGCAGCTCACAAGTGCCCGAAGTGCACGAGTGTCCGGAATGTCATAAGAAGTATAGTAATAAACAAAACCTCTCTAGACATCGTCGGAAGCACACCTGCCCAAAACCCTTCCAGTGCGCTATATGTGGTAAGATGCTTAGTAGAAAGCAAATCCTCAATGAACATATACGAACTCATACCGGTGAGAGGCCATATCGTTGCGAACACTGCGAAAAAGGTTTTGTATCAAAGACTGAACTCACAAGGCATACCCAGAGACAAGTTAGTAAGCAACCATATGGGTGTTCCAGCTGTACCGAGAGCTTCTCTCATAAATGTAGCCTTAAGAACCATGTGAAGAAGTTGCATTGATTAGACCATATATTATACATATCATGTACATGTAGGTTAGTTTGTGCAGTCTTTCCTATCCGTCCTATCTTCAGCCATCTGGGAAGCTTATCAAGTGTTTTAGGCTACTGAAATCCTTGCCTCTGATTGGATGAGAAAAATTTGTAAAAATCACTGTAAAGACTCTTGATGAAATGCCCCCCTGATCCATAGATATAGAAATCTCTTGATGCAACTTTGATTTACAAAGTCAGTGCCTAGTATTGTTGGTCAGTGGCCATGTGAAGCATTTGCCAACTTTAGATTAAATAAATAGATACGAGAGGAAACTTTTGTACAGTGTATGTTAATAAAAGGTAGACATAGTACAGAGAACAGAGAGAGAAAAAACAAAAGACAGCAGAGGATAGGCAGAGGCAAAAAGGGAAAAGAAAAGAAGAAGGGTCTACACTAGGCCAATTACAACACCCTCTCCCAGATTTTGGGCTTTGTTCATTGACATTTCATTTACAGGTTATATGATGTGGCTGCTAGTTTTGTTTTACACTGTAGCTAGGATATGAACGTGTAAAGGCTGTGGCCGAAATGCTGAAAACATGTCTGAGAAGTAAGACTAGCAATGCATGCTGGTTATAAATTCCTTTATAGAGCATGGCTGCATTTCACGAAACCGTCATAAGTCTAACTTCTTGGACATCCCGTTGAAACGCGTGTTGTAGAATTAACACGCGTTTCAATGGGATGTCCATGAACTTAGACTTATGACGGTTTCGTGAAACGCAGCCCATGGTTCTTGGCTGTAACTGCTCGTATGGCTTGGAGGATAAGATGCAGCTGAGACAACTGGTCGTGCTATGAATGCATGACTCGAAGCGGAAATAAATATACCAAAATTTTGGTATTGGGTCAAAGCGGAAATTAATTTACTGGATTTTGTGTAAGGTCAAAGGGGAAATAAATTCATCGGATTTGGTTTAAGGTCAAAGGGAAAAAGAAATTTTACCAGATTTTGGTTTGAGGTCTAAAGGGGATCAGATCTTAGTGGAGAATGGAATACAGTGTAAATACATGTATCTCTATTTATAAATGGCCAAGCGTTTTGAACTGGTCCAGTAAATACCAGTAGGTGGTTTTGCTACATTTGCGCGACAGTTTTGCGCCTATTTTTGTAATTTTCTCAGTAATTACTTCACCTGTCTAGCCAAATTTTGTATTAAATTGAAGCTCTTAGAAAGGTCATCATGGCCCATACAATGATTCCTTCCAGTATCTATTTACATTGTACTAATTAATCTCTGATTAACAAACTATACGGGGTGGAGGATGATCAGGAGCAAAATCAATAAATATCATTAAATGGGGTACCCAATGCTGAAACAATGTTAGTTCATTTAAAAGAGCATGATTTTATTAGCAGAAAATCATCTGCCTTAAGTTTTTTAAAAAGTCGTGTTGCCAAGGAAAGTTAGGAAACCCCCAAATGTGGTAAGATTTCAGGATATTTTTGCTTCCCTTTGACCACTTCATTGTCGATGTCCCCTCCCCCCACCCCCACACATGTCAAAATGACGTCAAAGTGGGTACCTTGTCGCGCAATTCTAGCAAGATGTGCGCAAGGTATAATACATATTGTGCTGTCTAGCGCGCAACACAACCGCAATTTGCGAACCTGGGTACCCACCTTTATGTCATACCTCATACTCAAATTATTTGGTCAACTCTTGATTTTTTTATGTGAAAATTTGCCAAAATGCATTGATTTTGATTGAAAATCATCATATTTTTAATGTTATTGTTCTTAGATTTCTATTCTCGATCATATATAACAAAAAAAAGAAATGTTTACCATTGTGTAATCACTTTAAGACAAGTTGTATTCTTCTGTAACAGTATTTATTATTGCTTCTTTCAATCAAACAACTTTATAACAACTCTATCAACCTTGTCTTTATTTATCAATCATTAAACCTTGTATTTTTAGGCCTAATTGATTATTCATAATTATCTGATTTAACAAGGTGGCTCATGAGTTTTTATCTTCATTACTACTAATGTATGCCATTTATGTTGATTTCTTAATTGTTTCTGAAAGATATCTGAAATTCATCGATCTGCTTTAGTGTGGTTTTTGAAACAGCTATTGAAGAAACTACCTACTAATCAACCTAATTAGTGGGAGTAAAGGGATGAGCAATACCCTTTTACATGACAGACCTGCAATACTATGTGATGAATTGGGGTTCTTTTTGAAACCTTTACCATTTTATCCCAGTGTGCATTTGGAGCTACATGTATATCTGGATAAGTTTTTTTTTTTTATATATTTCATTGTTATTCAGTTATTAATGACTTTATTACATCAACTTACAGTCATTGCAGACGTTGAATTCTGTATTCCAAACAAAGTACACTGTCCTGTAGGGAACATTTAGATTTGTTGTAAATGACATCTGGTAGAGGTACTATAGCTACAGCTACATGTATAAAAGAAAGAGGTATCATTTCCATTTGCTACCAGATAATGTGGCAATTCATTATTTGCTTCAATTCAGACAGTTTTAAGGAGGATATGTAAAGGTTCGTTACTGATAATTTCAAATATGTTGAAAATTGGTGTGTAAAAATGATTCATGAAAAGGCTTGTGCAAAATAAATTTTATTTGACTGAACCTCATGATGTTACATATTTATGAAAAGTTCTAACTGAGAAGAATTTAAAAATGCAAGAATTAGCTCTGTAGGATATATCAAACTTTTTTCTCACTTCATCAAACTTCCGAAATAATTTGCATGCATTTTTTGTATTTCAGGTTACATAACTCTTTAGCGTTACACCCTGTGCTTTTTATGAGTGCATTTTTTTAATCGTCAGTTAATTCCCCTCTAGAAAATGTATACTTTTATACTTTCTTTAAAGTGTCTCAAGATTCTATATTGGGCGTTTGAGTGAAAAGGTGCATGATTTCTTTGCAAACACACATGTAACGCAAAACTGGCCCAGTTCAAAACGCATGGCCAAATAAAACTTAGTCTACAGAGCAATAATAGAATATGAATAGGTAAAGATGCAAGCATAATTAACAGAAAGGTACTATCAAAATTAATATATAGATAATATTAGTATTATATAAATAATATCAATGTTATATAAAATGATATTAATAAACAGTGTATTAAGAAACCGGTAAAAGTGAATTTGCAGTCTCGTCGACTTTTCATTCCGATTCTTATTTTGTAGAAAGATATCTGCACTTGATTGTAGGTAGCCATTTGTATGCTTGTTTCATGTAATTATATATTGAATTTTGTCAGTGATTATTGTTTGATTTTGTCCATTTCATCAGTGGGGTGTTTCACTAAAATTGACTAAAATCGCATTTAACTATGGCTGGCCATTCATGCCACTGTTTTCTTTCACCATGGATCTCTCAAAGGATTTGCAAATCGTGGTCACAAATCTGCAGAATTGACAATTTTTCATTGTTCCTTCAATTCATGGAGAAAACGCAAAATGTAAATCCTTCAAATTTGTGACAATCATTCGCGCATCCCTTGAGATACCGATGGTGAAAGCAAACATTGGTATGAATGGCCAGCCATAGCTAAGAGCGATTTGAGTCAGTCTTAGTCTTTGTGAAACACCCCCAGATTGTGGCTGTTACTGTACTGCATAGCATGACATAAACCGAGAGAGAGAGAAAGAGAGAGAAAGAGAGAGAGAGAGAGAGAGAAGAGAGAGAGAGAAGAGAGAGAGAGAGAATGAGAGAGAGAGAAAGAGAGAGAAGGAGAGAGAGAGAGAAAGAAAGAGAGAAGAGTGAGTGGTGAATGAGAGGGAGGGGCAGAGAGCACTGGCGTAAATCCGTTTTGAGGAGGGGGCGGGGGATGATCGACTTTTTTTTACTAAATTTCTTGCGTGAACTCACACTTAAGCATACACACACACACACACACTCACAAGCCCACATCACTCTCTTACCGAGGACAACAATTGGACTACTATTGTCTCCTGTCCTCGCAAGGCTGACGAAATAAACCCAAATCCTTTGCCAACCGAGGACCATTGTTCTCAGGAATTTTCTTTGTTCACTGTCCTCGCTTGCAAAGCAATACAAGTACATTGACTCCTGTGCTAAGTCTTAATTATCTGGGGCGGGCGGTTGGAAAGAGCAAAATATGAAACCTAACTTAAAAAGATAAGCATGGATTTCATAAAACTGGATCCATGATATCATAATCTAATCACATCCAACATCACATCTAACCATAGTATAGTTTTTGATAGATTACGAAAGATCAAACGTGGGAAATGTGGGGGGGGGGGGGGGTTCAAACACCTAGTACTTAAAAGAAACATCCACTGATTCTTGGTAATTGGTTTGTTTCACCTGATGATCGAAATTATTGGCCGAAATTTTGGTTACAGTTCGTAAATTCCGAAGGTTCGTTATTCCAACAGTTAAATATTCCAAAGGTACGATTATTCCGAAGGTTCGTTTGTCCGAAAATGAAAAAAAAAAAAAAGGTTCGTTTAAAGTTCGTTATTTATTTTTGGATTAACCAGCCTTATTTCATTTTCGGACTACCAAACCTTCGGAATAACGAACATTATTCGGTTTACGGATAAACGAACCTTATTTCATTTTTGGACTAACGAACCTTTGGAATAGTGCCACAAATGTTCGGATTAACGAGCCCTTTTTTATTTTCGGAATAACGAACCTTCGGAGAAATAACCTTCGGAAAAAATAAACCTTCGGAAAAATGAACCTTCGGAATAACGCACCTTCGGAATAACAAACATCACCCATTTCTAGCGTGAATTCACACAAGAGTACACGCACGTCGATCCTCACCCACCCGCACGCACATACTCTCCCATCGTATCCCTGGTTTTTTTTTATACCATTTCAAATAGATATGTTTTTTTTTACTACCGGTACTATAACCGTCGCTAACAACCTTATCAAAACTTGCAATTACTGACTGATTAAGATATTATACTTCTTCTTTGGAAAGTGGCCGGGCGGGGATGTTTTAATTCGCCTCTCCCCCCCCCAAAAAAAAAAAAAAAGTGCGGGGATATAATAACCCCATCCCCCGGGGTTCACGCCAGTGGAGGAAACGCTTTATTAGGTTCGGCTCATAACATGTAGGGCAAGAAATTCCCCTTTCCCCGTTTTCACTTCATATCGCGCTTCCCATTGTGATCTTGAGATAAATTATTATTTAGATTGGATGTGCTGGATAGCCTTCTTCCTGTATTCTGCAAGAGGAAAATCGGGGGGGGGGGGGTTGTTTCACAAAGACTAAGATCACTTAACTATGGCTGGCCATTTATGCCACTGTTTTCTTTCACCATGGATCTCTCAAAGGATTTGTTAATCATGGTCACAAATCTGCAGAACTAACAAGTTTTTATAGTTCATTAAAAGGAGAAAACAAAAAATATATAAAGCCTTCAAATTTGTGACAATCATTTGCGCATCCCTTGAGAGACCGATATGGTGAACGAAAGCAAACAGTGGCATGAATGGCCTGCCATAGTTAAGAGCAATTTCAGTCAATCTTAGTCTTTGTGAAACACTCCCTAGGATAAGCTAATGGTACGATTCTATTCACTGTAGACTCGTTAGTTGATACTGTGCAAGGGGATTTGCTGGTGGGATATACTTGTACTCGTAGAACGTTATTATCCTAGTCAGGATTATACCAAAGGATCTGCACTGTACAGTCCATTAACAACTTACCTGAGTGGGTGCCATACAGAAGTACGGATAGTAATGTACTCGTGAAATATAACAACTCGTTTGTTGATTACCAAGCTAGGCGTGCAGAAGATGATGTTTTTGCCGTCCCTAGCTCTTCATAATTACAGTTTCCTCAATTCTTTAGGTCACATTTTGACGGATAATTACGATGGAGATTTTTTGATCATGGGTATACACCTTTCTGCACCCTAGGAGTGAGTACTCAATATCGATCATAATTATACGGCAGTTATAAAGTGTATCTTTATGAAATGAAGTCGATATCATTGAATGTGACCCATTCTGCGGGAGGTGGGGGGGGGGGGGTGTTAAGCTAATGTAAAGAACATGGATCAGCTTGTGAAATGTCATTATACTTATGTGCCGTTTAGGGAATCGGGCTAATATGCCCGGGGCCTGCGTGGCAATGGAACAAATTAGTATACATTTAACCGAATACGGGAATGGAATAATAATAAGATTTTTAGATTTGTTTGGTCCGTGTATCACAATTTTCCATGTACAAGCTATACTGTTGGAGCACTATTGGTGTGGGCTCTTGACTCTCATGCAAGAGGTCCAGGATTCGATCCTTAAGCTTGCTAACGGTCCTTACATAACCTTAGATACGGTGTTTCACCCACATTATTTACCCCTCTCGACCCAGGTGTAGATCCTTGCAATTGTGATAGTATAACTGCAAGTCGCTCCGGAAGAGCAGCAGCTGTCAGTGATGCTGATGATCGAGGCTTCCCAGGAAAAAAAAAGTCACGATTATTAGGATTATCATTATCAACGATTTATACTTTCAGAATTCCACAACAGAAATTTCTGAAATATGTTTGAATGAAAAATGAAAACACCTTTGAAGAAAATGTGTGCTATAAGGTTTATATTCCCGAAGTACTCACGGTAGATGCGAAGTTTAAAATGATCTGAGGATATTCTATACAGCTTTGAAAGTTTTTAAGTGGAATCCACGTTTAGCTTTTCCACCGACTATATACGGGTGTCCCCCCAAAAAGCGGAACGGTGGATTTCAGTACTTTACCTTCAGAAAGCATGTGGAAAGCAGATAATCTTTTTACTTTAGTAGGTAAAGCATTGTCTACCAAAGAGAATGATGCTAAGATCATTGACTTTGGTGAAGTAATTTTGATTCTATGCCCGTTTCTTAAATACATGTACAGTAATTTTCGAATTTCGCATGTCATTTTGCGACAGTGGAGAGCAGGATTGTGTCGGGAATGGCCTTTCATAATTATGGCATGTGTATATATTGCACGTTTTGTTGCTGACATGCATCAATAGACTTGCCTCAAACATCGTATGATAGGCCATCCCGACACAAAGCCGACACAAAGCTACTCTCATCAGTCGCCAAAAAACGTAATGTGAAAATGACTGTATTATAAGAAACGGACATATAGAATACAAATTACTTCACCAAATTCAATGATCTTGGTATCATTTTCTTCGGTAGACAATCCTTTATCCACTGATTAGCTGATGTTAAACGATCTACTTTTTGAAGGTAAAGTACTTTAAATCCACTGTTATGCTTTTTCATGGATATATATATCTGGTTGTCGTACAACCACCAGGGATATAGACGTGGTCCCTGCAACTTACTGGTATTCTCTTTCCTGTTTTCCATTTTTGTATAGCGCGCACACACCTGAGAGCTTGGGTTGGCGGGCACTCATGCGGGAGGGAAACCCAGGAACGTATGACATCTATGAGCATCCTCGCTGATGCATCAGACCGCTCCAGCGAGTGAGTGGAGGTGTACGATGCAGTCATGGCCGTGGTCACTCGCTGGCTGGTTAACTCTCCAAGGACATTGCTAGAAATGTGAATGTGTGCCTCTATGGATGAAAACAAATTATTAGATAGCTCGACTAGAAACCACATAGGATGTAAACTCGCCCTGTTTTGAGTGCCTGCATGGTAATCACCTTAAAGTAAGGGTAAGGACTCTAAGGAGAAGTTCTAGGGGATCGAGAAGTTAGGTGAAGCTTCACCATCAATATGACGACCACCGGGATGCTGAACACCTTCTCTCCTGCATCTCGTTGTCATCTCCTTTTGAGAGTGGTCGCAAAGGTAAGTTTCTTTTCTACCTTAATACTGCTCTACTTTAGGAAAGGAAGCAAGTGACAAAAGTGACATTTCCTGTAAAAGAGCAAAAATGTTCAATTTTCTGTCATTATCACTGACGTCAATGCAATACCATGATGTCTTGCCTGACATATCTCTTAGCAGGATGAGTGTCAATGCTTAAACTTTTGGCCCGGAAGAAGAGATGAAAAATATGAAAATATGGATAACTCAAATTTTGTTGACTTGCTTCCTTTTGTCGAAGTAGGGAAACTTACACTCCAGTCACACTTACAGGATCGACGTGCAATCGAACGAATGAATATACTTCAACCCATTAAAGACAGGAACGATTAAATTTGGAGCCTTATTTGATCAGCTTCTCTTCTTCAGATTGGCAACACCGGTATTTTCTTTCATTGTTAATTTTTTTTCTAGTAAAATTTAATGTCACGAATCTGCAATGAATACAAACTGACCCAAAGTATGTTGAGAAGTTAAAATTTTGCAAATTTTGCAAATTTTCAAGGAAAAGCAGTGATTTTTAACTTTTCATCATGTTGCAAGTTTGATATTAATAATGGGGACAAGGGTGTTCACAGTAAGACATTTTGTAGGCCACGACCTTTTTTCACCTCAAAACTATGATTGGAAAGCTGTGGTTTAATATCCAAACAATAATGATTATTAATATATATATGTATATATATATATATATATATATATATATATATATATATATATATATATATATATATGTATATATATATATATATATATATATTGAAAGAAATTTGACAAATGCAAACAACTTTGGCAACTCCCTTGTAAATAATAAACACTGACAGAAATGAGAATGGGAGAATAATAATTGCGTAGCTCCCTCAATGTTCCCCAGAGCTGTCATCCATTTTGAATCAAGGGTTGAAACCCTTTTTGATCCTTTATTTTGGTGCAGATCTGCACCAAAATAAAGGATCAAAAAAGGTTGGAAATCTGTCTGTCGGTCAATTGGATTCGGTCACGCCTAACTGCTGGCCCGCCTCTGTGGTCTAGTGGTAAGGCATTGGCGTTCTAAGCCAGTGACCTGAGTTCGATTCCCGGCGGAGACATTTTTTCAACCCTTGATTCAAAATGGATGACAGCTCTGGGGAACATTGAGGGAGCTACGCAATTATTATTCTCCCATTCTCATTTCTTTCAGTATATATATATATATATATATATATATATATATATATATATATATACATGGCGCGTTTTTGTTTGCTTTTGTTGACGCTCAATAAATTTTGTCATTCCTTGACAATTATTGGAAAATAATTACATTTTCTGGTATCTGTTTTGCCCCCCAAATTCGCTGATAAGAAAAAAAAAGAAAAAAAGGACCCCGGTTTTTACCCCCCCCCCCCATCCGCCCCGGGTAACAGATAATGAGCTTTGAACGTGTTTTCACTCCATCATGTCATGTGTTTTCGCTATAAAGCACTCAACTCTCACTGCACTTATTCAAATGAGATGTCTAAACCCAATGCACTGATCATTTTTCCATGGGCTTTGTACAGAGACCACCCTGACTTAACCCATTGCACTGAATTCTCTGGTTTCCATGGGCTTTGTACAGAGGCCCCCCTGACTTAAGCCACTGCTTTACTGAATTTTCTTTTGCATATAGGCTTTGCGCAGAGCCCACCCGGTTTCAGTAGCCAACAGGTTAAACGTACATTATGCGTGGATATTCCCTTTCCAGACTCTCCCCGATTACATTCCTAATTCATTGTTCATGCCGCTCATTATATTATCTAAAAGCACACTGCCATTAGTTTACGGCATCCGTCAAGAGAAGCACGAAAGCATGAAATTACTGACCGAAGTAGCTCTCCCTAGCTGTCTTTAGCCGTCCTAATAAAACAAAAGGAAATCCACCGGTTTTAAGGGTCGCTTTTGGGATCATATCCTCTATACTATTCACTCCAAAATCATAGTTCTGTTATTCATTTTGGGGGGCGAATCAACTATTTTGAGTCTGTAGGACTATTCCACTATGATCTCATTTTAAAATCCAAGCAACACGATCGTTTGAGTATGATATTATGTCTTGTATAATGCAGATTATTTATCACATAGCAGCTATCTCAGAGGTAATAAATCCACTTAAGTGATATTGAATACGTACACTCTAAAAACAATGTTAAATCACCATTGGTTGAGGAGTGACTACATTTTCAAAATGGTAGAACCAGCTGGATTCCAACCTTTTATTATGTTGAATACATCATTTTCGAAGAGGTTATAACAGTTTATGGTTTATGGTTTATGGTTTATGCGCAAGAGGCATTTCTGATTAGTAATATTTCAAATGCATAGAATCGTAGCTCTGGACTAGTCTATTAAAAAATGTATATCTGTAGCCATTCTCAACGATAATCTTACTACGAAAATGTCCATTATAATGACTGCTCATGAAGTAAAAATTAGATTTTCATCGTGTGAAACGCAACGAATTCCCACAAAATATTATGGTAAAGGGAAGTTCTCACTTCACCAAAACCGATACACCAGTACAATGTTTGCTCTTCACTTCCTATTATTCGTTTCCTGTGAAACTGCCTAACAAGGGTCGACGTCATGGACCCGCTTAATAAAACTTGTTATTAATAACAAGATGCAGTAACTGTTATAAGCTACGGAAATCCTTGCATCTGATTGGCTGAGAGCAAATTTGTCATAGAAATCTGAGGCAATTGTTACTGATAACAAGTTTTATGAAACGGGGCCCAGTTCTTTGTGAACGAGGTCGTGTTGTGAGCGTGAGCGGTGAACTGTGGAAGGTGTTGAGATCATAACATGGTTTTTTTTTTTTTTTTTTTTATACCGCCGCCTCTTTCACGGTCTACCTTTGTTGTAAGGTAACACGGTATTGTACAAACCATGGTAATTTAAACAGTCACATGTTGCCTGCTATAAAAGCGTCATTTTTTTTTTTGTCCATAATTTGAATTCGATTTAAAAATGGAAACGCATGCAATTCTATTGAATTATCAAAATGTGGAATATGTATAGCTGATGTAGCATTAAGAAAAACAAAATACAAAAACAGCAACCCAACCCCTTGTGAAATTCTGTCCATATCATGTCCTTTTCTCCTTATTCTCCTACTGAGTATTGCATCTAATAATGATTCATAACGTCGCGGTTTACTCTTATCGTAATACAAAATGCACTGACTCACTGTCTGACATAGATCTGTTTAGTACATGCTGGGCGTCAGTCGGGGAGGGCGGGGGGGGGGGGGGCGACTTGTTCCCCAATTATTAATTCATCGGGGATGCAATAGGGTATTCCCCAAATTATGGGAGTCTTTAATTTCGTAAAAAGAAACATCACCTGGAAAAGTTACAGGACATTGTTTTCTTTCCTTTTTTTTTGCTTGTCAGCGAATTTTGGGTTAAGAGGAGACACCCGGCAGAAGTATCTAACGCGTCCCCCAAACATTTAACGGAATGACGCACCTGGTTCAGAACAACCCAATTCATCATATTCTCAGAATCTAGTCATATACTCATTGGAAAACGAAACTATTACCATCGCTACGAATTAAAATAATATCCCACATAATACATAACTGTTCACATCTAAGATGAATAATATTTGTTTATGCCATTTGCTTATGCTTAATAGATTCTTAATTACATTTAAAATAATATTTCTGATGGTTGTATCTAGACCTAGGCTCGTAACTTCACTATACTCCGTAACGTATGGCACTTCAAAATGACAAGATACGTACATTGGACGTACCGATACACATCTCAGGAATTTCATACCCCATCCTACTCAAATATATGATATACCAGAAACAAACAATAATAATACAGAACGACAGCGGAGCCCTAGTCGGTGAAAAAAGGATGCATCAATAGAATTTCGTATGGACACACCTATGTCATAATAGTGAAACACTTCTGTTCACACTCGCACTTGTGACCTTAATAATGTATGCTCCCTGCGGAATATGTTACCTCAAGTATTGTTCGTATTAACACGCCCGCGTCATGTACGATTAAAACACAACACTCAAATCACACCAAAGTAGTCTATATACCAGCCTGCATCATTTACACTGTGTACCCATTCGATAAAAAATGAAATATTTCTTTATATTTCGTTTTTTTATATTTCTTTATATTTCTTTTTTTCAGGAGGAAAATCTGAGTATAAATGAACGTTCAGTTTGATTCAAGGTGGGCCTTTGTTGTTGTTGTTTTTAAAGAATAATATGCCTTCATCAGCAGTTAATACCAACCTGTGAAAACGCAGAGTTCTTATCCCTTTGATTCCAAGGCTCCCATCAGATTTTCCAAGGCGGTGCTACGACGAAATATGATATGGGCTTCTTGTCCCAAGTGCTATTCGGATAGAGTGTTCAAATTACAGAAAAGGGCTATTCGCTTAATAACAAAATCTTCTTACTACAGTCACTTTCCCCCTTTATTTCTTAAGCTCAATTTATTAAACCTAATTGACATTATGCTTTTACAAACTGGAATATTTATGTATAAATGCAAAAATCGTTTACTTCCTCCGTACATTGCTGATATGTTTCCTCTTAACTTAAGTTTTCATTCTTATCAAACTCGTTCTGCTAATGATTTTCACTTTCCCAAAATACGAACTTCCTTTGCAAAATCCACTCTTTTTTTTCTCTGGTCCTAAACTGTGGAGTTCTTTACCACAAGAAATAAAAAGTTCTGTTTCACTCCTTTCCTTTAAACGTAACCTTTAAAAGTACTTGATAAATAGATACCGCCTATGCTAAGCAATAGTAGAGTAACATGATTTTTCACTCATTTTCCATATTGTTTTGTTTATGCTTATTGTTGTTTGATATTGTTATAACATATTCCATTTCATTCTTTGATAAATGGAATCAGAATCGAAACATACTTACTTTTCCTTTTACAAATACGTTGATTCATATATTGTTTCGAATTATGCTATATGTTAGGCCAGCGCTTTTAAGACTTTTTTATTGTCTTCTTGTTGGTTCCCTTCACAATGATATACATTTTCTTCCTTTTTCCTACTTTGTTATCTTATTATTGTTCTTCATACTTTTGTTTGTATTTATTATGTTTGTTTTAATATTGTTGTGGAAAATAAATGAATTGAATTGAATTGAAAAAATGATACCATTTAAGATGAAACCAAAACAGTCCCATTTCATTATCCCCTGTGTCAGTTTGCCAAGGATTTCATCATAACCTCGATGCGTTAGGAATATCATTTCTAGACCGTGAATTTACAAAGAAGTATTATATTGCGAAGCATAGGCGATATATATATACGTACCTGAGCTCTCACAAATTAAATATTTTTGATTGAATTAGTAGAATGTTTTATTACTTACAGTTTTCCTTTTTTTCATTTATTTATTTATTTATTTATTCATTTATTTATTTATTCTTTATTTTTATCAACTTATTATTTAGCCATGTATTTGTTTATCTATCTATTTATTTATTCATTATTTTTTTTATTCATTATTTATTTATATATTTATTCATATATGTATTTATTTATTTATATGTTGCTACTGTCTACCTCCATCCAGTCAACTTTCTACGGAGGGCGATTTTCGTTTTACATTCCATACCCTTAACTTGAACGAGACACGACAAAGTATATATATTCATAATGCACCACACGTTATACAGGAAGTGACGGATACTGCTCGAGACCAAGGCGGTTTTATTTCGGGATTTTCTTCGCTGATAACTTTATCACCATGGCAACGTGTCCCAGTGGAAATGATCTGCGGCGTGGTTACAGTCTGGTCGTTATGGCAAATCTTGCATTTTAGGTTTTAAAGTTGTCATATTGCCAACATTCGCGAAACTGCTGGGATTAATCAAAATGTCTAAGACCTTGCAAGCTGTCTGGGAACAAGCCTCTCTCAAGCATTTATTTCTTTTTTGCTCTAAAACCTTTTGAGGACGTGACACCACGGTAATTTGAATATGCACCATCAGATAGACCTGTTTACTAATTAATTCAAATTCCTGCACGTTTCTCACCTGAACCCAGCCTTGGTTACCAACTATTCAGTTCACCTTGTATGCATAATGGAATCTGAATAAGTGAAATCCAGTTTGCATACATTAGTTGTTGCTATGTCGCGCAAGTCTGGCAAGGCTTCTAAGTTGTCAAGGGAAACTTTTGTTCAACAAAATGATATGCATTAAAAAACAGTACCGTGATTTACTATGGGTGCCATGGTACCTTTTACAATAAGGGTATGGAGGCTGTCTGTAGAGATAAGAGGCAGGAAAAAGGGCTATGACTACATGTATACACATAGGTAAATTTATTATGTCTATGGCATACACACGCACTCACAAATCACGCCCACACAATAACTGCGAGTGTGTGTGCGCGTAAATGTATTGATGAATATATATAAATGTGTTGTTTTTTTTAAATCAGAGCTCCTTAGAGTAACCACATTCATGTCTAAGAGCTTGAAATTTATCTGGAAAAAATCCGTTTCCCCGGCTCCCCTAGTATACGGCTTTATGCTCGAGAATTTATCATAACGTTTAAAAGCAGCAAAATTGCATATACACCTATTATGATGAATGGCCCATAAAGAGGCCGATGATCATAAGCAGGACGATGACCATAATCATAAAGAGGACGATGATCTTATAAGGATTTGGGGATGTATTCTGCGAAATTGTCCGGTTATTATTCTAAAGCGTCTTTTTTCCATTTCCCCCTTTCCCTACCCCGGCCTCCTTCTCCCTCTTCGCGCATCCACTCACCTTTTTGTTCTGTCTACATATTTGGTTCTTTTTTTGTACTCTCGTGTTTTTGTTTGTCCTTTTAATTTCTTGAAATTACTCTGATTCTCTCATTTCATTTTCACCCTTTCGCTGACATTCTTTATTCTCAGTTTACTTTCTTCTCTTTGTTCTGAATATATCACTCTCTCTGTCTCTTTTTAGCTCTAGCTCTCCAATAATTTTCATAAACTTTGTATCTTGTATTGCTTGTCTCATCTCCCTCGGAATCTTTTCAGTTCAGTTCAGTTCAGTTCAAACACATTCATTTCCAATTATTCAAATAAACAGCAAAATAATGAAACAATAAATTGACATTCATAGTATTGATAACAAAATATGACATTATATACAACATGTACAATCATCGTAATTACATAATTAATTGGAGGACACACCTCTTGGTTTGAGGGTGCCTAGGACATAATGTATCATTAAGAAAAAGTATGTTTAAAAAAATATGAAGAAAGAAGAGACAACAAAAAGCACTCACAAAAACAAACACGCACACACCTTCACACACACCCGCGCACCCAACACACAAAGAAAAAAATCCTAAACCGCTGAGCTTGAGAAAGAGAGAAAAAGGCGAAATCGAATTCATAACCTTCTAAAACAGACCTCGAATTTCACCTTCAGCTGACATGACAATTGAAGACGATGACTATGATTATGAGAAAAAGAACAAAATGAAAATAAATGCAAAACAAAAACAAAAAGGAGAGAAAAACAGGAGGCAAGAGAGGGAGAGAGAGAGAGAGAGATAGTTAAAAATAAAAGAAAATGAAAGAAGAAGAAGAAGAAGAAGAAGAAGAAGAAGAAGAAGAAGAAAAAACCCAGTTGTTTAATGATGTGACGTGTCCTATTTCATCCAGTGGCGCCGCTCATATCAATGTTATGCATCATTGACGCGATACGGAATTAGACTGAAACTATCTCCCAGTAATTAAAACCCGCTCAGGTGTGTGCACACATTATCATTGTGCTAATGACGCTCATGAAGAATTTATTGCTTTAGACGTTGCCTTGAAGGGAAAAATTGCCTTCTTGGAGTGAAGCCTCGTCTGAATGTTATCATGGTTATTACTCTGGAACGGGGTTGAGGAAACAGACCAAGGGATTCCCCTCACCCTCCCCCCTTCTCTTACCTCAGAGAAAACAGTTACATACACATGCATGCTTATCTTCACACACGCACGCCTACACCCACCTACCTTTAGGCTCGAGTACACTGGACACGCATGGCACGTACAGACATGCGAGTAATGTCTTTTTCTTTGAAATTCAAAATTGGTATAAATACATCTTACATAATTATACATGTACCATTTCCATCTCAATCTTTCTTCTTAAGACAAGGAATGAAAGTGATGTTATGTGGAGGTGGTAATGATGTATAACATAACGAGACACAATTGAATCCGTATTCGTTTTTGTAATCTTTTGAGATATTCGAAGCATCTCAAATCTCACGCAGGCCATGCCTGATCAGTGTTATCATTCTCACCATCATCATCATAATTCTCGACATCGTCATCATCATTATCACCATGTCATTATCATCATCATCTGGTTTGCAGGCAAATACGTACCTGGGCGGTGTTACATAAAGCTGTTCGTAAAGTTACGAACGACTTTACGAACGACTGGAATATGCCAAGCCAAATGGGATTCTCGATCATTTTAAATCGCATCAGTGATAAGTAAAATAGGCAGACGTAAATTAATATTACCATTGTCTACAAACATTTTTATTGCGAAGTATATTTTTTTGCCACATTTTAATTAATATAATGGGAAAGGCAGTCACACTTTGTTAAAACGTCAGGAAAAAAATTTGGGCATCCCATTTGGCACTTCATATTCCAGTCGTTCGTAAAGTCATGCGTAACTTTACGAACAGCTTTATGAAACACCCTTTGGTCAGTTTAGACAAGCATTAGAGTGTCCGAGCTATAAGACTAACTTCTCTATGGACCTCCTGCCCTGTAGCTGCTTGTGAATTAAACAGTTAAACTGGCAAAGTTAGGCTCTACCTATAAGGCTTTCTGGAATTGTGGTTAAGCAGGTTTAGTGTCAAAAGAAGGCCTGTGTCTCTGAAGACTAAAAACCACCATCATCAGTGCTTATGGGAAAAGCGCAGGATAGTTAGGCCTAATAAGTAATCGTCATCATCATCATTATCATCATCATCGTCATCATCATCATCGTTATCATCGCCTCCATCACTACCACCATCAACACCATCAATGTCTTGAAATACCACCACATTAAAAATATTGTCTCTCGCCCTCTCACTTCTCCTATATCATTATCATCATTCACCTCTTACCACCTCCCTTTCTCCCTCTCCTCATCTCTCTCTCATCTTTCTCCTTTTCTGCTCCTCTTCCATCAAAATTCTTCCTCACCCTTCAGTAGGTGGGTCTCCATTAGCTCGAGTTTTAGCAATAGCCGGCTATCTAGGGGATCAGGGGTATTAGCCCAAACTCCGCTGAAGCGTGCAATCGCGTCTACCGTGTTCACATCAGCTCGAGCTCCAATTTGTATTGCAAACACTATGAACATGGCAGACAAAATAAACAACCTCTCATTCTACCCTTCACAATGGTTCTGGTAGTCAAAAGAACATCCCTTCACAGCTATTATGTTTAATCATGTAGTTCCAGGTGAATATGCATGTGACACCTGTTCCACATATTTTAGACAATAGCAGTGAAGGGATGTTTCTTTGACTACCAGAACCATTGTGAAGGGTAGAATGAGGGGTTGTTTATTTTGTCCGCTTTCTTTGTCCGTCATGTTCATAGTGTCAGATGTTGGCACACCTGTGCATTATGCTCGAGCTGATGAGGACGCGTTAACAATGGCCCGCTATTTTGCCGTTTAGCGGGCTATTCTGCAAATAAGACCAAGATGATGTAGACTGAACTTTCGAGCGGGCTAAATTCATTGGATCAGAAATAGCGGGCTATTTCTCAAGTTCGAGCTGATGTAAACGCAGCTGTAGTGTCGTAAATTGTTCGCCCTGTCAAAAAGCTAGACAATAAATCAAGGCAATGTCTGAGGACAGCACTTAGATTCGTCTATTATTCATGTCTCATGAAAACTAATACATCTGTATTTTCAGATCCTTCAACTACGGCTTATAACAGTAGCTGTTCATATTTTCTTCACCATATGACAGTAGCTTATAACATTTCATCATGAATTCCATCATCCTTTAAGTGGTAGCTTGTTAGATTCCATCTCCAAAAAACTACCGTAACGGATATCAATATGATTTTGTAAAAAAACGGAAACAAGTCGGAAAGCAAACATTTTGCTTGGTTCCCTATCTGTTTATAGGCCAGGGGCTGAGGAGCCGGGGGGGGGGGGGGGGGGGGCTCGGGGGATTAAGCCCCCTCACTTTTTTTTAGTAGACACGTTGGCCTATATACAATAATGCTGCAATGATCATGCCTGCGCAGACCCCCCCCCCCCCCGCCCACTTTCAAAAAACGCTCCGCGGCTCCTGTATAGGCGCCATTTTTGTAGTGTGAGAATGCGAATATTTTGATTTAAAATGATATGAATATAAGGTAGCGCATGAAATTTTGCACATAGAAGTAAAATAAAACAAAATATACCTTTTGCATTTTTTTTTATTCTTCACTAAATGAATACGTGAATATTTCAATGATTATACATCCATAAACTTGAAACTGGTGATAGAATCATTATATTAGTGAAAAAAACCCTAATCATTCCCGACTCAATAGAGCGAATTCTGGAAAGAGGTTTATACTAAACCATATGGTTTAATTTAACTTTCATAAGCATAGTACGCGCATGTCCTCTTGTCCAAAGGGTGGACAGTAGAGGGCTTATAGACGCTTATTTTTGTTTATATACGCTTGTAAATGTAAATCCTGGTTAAGATTTAAACTATGCATGGTGTAATTCAACTTTCACAAGCGTACGTGCATGCATTTTTGTCAGTTGGTGGACAATAATTTCATAGTGGACTTGCATACGCTTATTTTCGCTTATTTACGCTCGTAAATGTAAACCATGGTCATGATGGTTTAAATTTAAATTACACATGGTGTAATTTAACTTTCACAAGCGTAGTACGCGCGTGCACTCTTGTCAGTGACAGTTATAGTGGGCTTGTAAACGCTAATTTTCGCGGGTTAAACCATGTTTGAAGTAATCATCTTTCTTGAATTCGGGGCAATGACTTTAACTGTATATCATGCTTCCGCCATCCTTGGTTGCTATGGGAAGGAATGGTGTCGTTTGGTTTGGTAAAACCCCCTGCGGTTATATGCTGACTCACAAAATGAGATTCATGAAAATCACAGGTGAAAAACACATTACATAGGCCTACGAGAGCATTGAAAGTCAAGAATATATACAACAACCTTTTTTTTGGGGGGGGGGGGAGGGGATTTGGATAATACTTTTTGTATTTCAGCATCTTGAAAATATTTTTGAAGATACATGCATGTTTTTCCTACAAATATGTAAGTAGAATGCACATGAATTAACCTTAAAAAAACTTGGAATTCTTTGGACTAACTTTACAGAACTATGAAGAAAATAAAGTATAACTTCAGACCCTGTACGAAACCCAACTCGTAGTTAGGTTTTATTCGCCGAGCAGTCTACTCACTGGTCCATTTTGTCATTGTGTATGTTTGTTCAGAGTATATTGTACTTGCAGTACAGATTGTTTTCTTTCAAATTTCATTTCTGGAATGAGTGATTAGGACGTCAACTCGAACTCTGCTTATGACGATCCCTTTTTCTATATATGATTTTATGATTTTTATGTGACATACATGTTGATAGATTGTTAATTTGTTATGCATATGGAAATAAATGAATATCAAATCAAATCAAATCAAGTATTTTGAAGCTCATATTTTGAATATGGGGTGGACTGGAACCAATAACATATGGAGTGATGCCCCGCTTCATAAATCCTGTTATTCAACTGCCACATTTCCACGATTTACCATGCATGCATACGAGATGCTGTTTCTATTTTTCTAAAAAGGAGATAAACAATATGTTTTCATTAATAAAAATAAGATTGACTATGAGAAAGTTGTGTGATATTATTGGATTTATCCTGTTCTACATTTTGATAGTTGTTTTTTGGTATGTTTGTACGTTTTGATATGTTGTTGTGTTGTTTTATTTTGGTCAGACTGATTTTCAAGAAAGTTAAGCAGACCGTAAGTTTTACCATAAAATTGGTGGAAATTTATGTCAAGCAAAGAATATTTTAAAAGAATAATTTTGTTCATGGCACATGGAGTATAACAAAATATGGGCCTCGTTTCATAAAACTTGTTATCAGTAACAGCTGCCACATTTCCATGACAAATTTGCTCTCAGCCTGAATCAGATGCAAGGATTTCAGTAGCTTATAACAGTTATTGCAAATTGTTATTGATAACAAGTTTTCTGTAATGGGGTCCTGGTAATTGATACATTTTTTTTAAAAAGAAATTTATTTGATCCACACATCAAGAAATAGAATAATGATAAACTTCCAACTCATTTTCGGACATGGAGATTTAAGTTATAAGTAATTTTATCGTTATCAATTTCTAAGAATCAAACATTATTTTAGTTTGTCTCTCTTTGGAAGGAAAGGAACTTTGAATGTCACTTGTAACCCCACGTGTAACTATGAAAGCCGAATTTTTATGACAATTGTATTTTTCGTTCTACAAGTGTACTTGGTAAGCAAAATTGCCCTTTTTATATCTCTGTTATTACTCACTTGCCTTTACCAAGTTACAGGGGATAAGTATGTAGAAGAGACAAAGTGATTGCCTTAATTACTGCTGTATTGTTTCCAATGTTTACTAATAATGTATAATGCTGCTTTATCAAATTTATTTTTTTCCTTCATTTTTTTAATTGTTTGTTTTGATTTAACTGTGATTTGTTATCAGAAAATCATGAAAATCCTATAAAACTTTAAAAAAACAAACAAACAAACAAACAAACAGAAAACAGAATATCACCGCGGCATAGTCATATCAGTCATTCCGGGAGGATACAGACTGAATTGCATATTTTATGAGAGAAGGGAATCAGACGACATTTAATGGTGGCAAACTTTTTAGGGAGGCTTTAAATATTTATGAAAGTGTAACCGATAGCATACGAATCTAATGATTTACGATATCTGGTTTGGTGGCTACCGTTGTTGTTGAAACCAGTGCATTCCGACAGAAAATACAGTGGCTCGTGATATCACTTTTTGTCTTGTTTTTGTTTGATATGTTTAGACCGGTGAATCGTCATATTTTTAACACGATAAAAACTGCTTTCGAAATATCAACCTAAGGCAACTTCAACATGCTCAATGGCCCTGTATATCACCTTTAGAAAATTAATGTGCGGACTTTAAAATGGCTTATTGCGTGCTCCGAACATGATTTTGCATGGGCAGTACAATCACAATAGGCGTTCGAAATTGCACTTTAGTTAATTTTTCGAAAGTAGTTTTATCGCGTCTTTTATGAAAGTACAGCATTCAAATTATATGATGCATGATGTAATTTTGTTGTTGTTGTTGTTGTTGTTGTTGTTGTTGTTGAAGGGTTGTTGTTTTCAGTTGCATCACGTTCATTGCGGCATGCAAGTTAACCCATAGAGGAGGTACATTGTCTCCTGTGGTTCAATGGTTCAAATTTTGAATGGTTTATTTTTCATTTCCAACAAATTGTGAAACAATTCAAACATATATATAGGCAGGGCCATAAAGCTCCGCCATTTTGTCCAGATCCATTAGAAGGCCGACCTAAGCACCAACAATATTCATGACGCAACGCAGTATGATGTGGCGTTCTCGAATCAGAGCAATTCAATTGTTACTTGTCATGAAACTCTTTAAATTGGCACCTCAGTTAGTAATATGTAATCACTATTTCCATGTTCAAATTGGCAATATCCGAATAAATTTTACAATTATAATTTATTTTGGCTCATGTCATATCCATATTTATTTATTTATTTTCAAACTATGTAAGAGTGGAAAAAATGATGGTTGTTGCCAAACCGAGGGTTCTGTGTTATGGGTTAAATGACCCTGGTCAGTCGAAACGAACTATGAGACTGACAGCTTCTCTAGACAGGAGTCAGGGGCCTGTTTCTCGAAAGGGTCATAAGTCATAAGTTCTTGGACAACCCATACACTCTCATAAAATTTTGTTAAAAATCATTAGGTTGGTTAAAATGTGAATCTACCAAATGTTGGTTAAAAAGAATTTGTGTGTAGAACATAATATAGGGATATTTTGAACCAACAGTTGCTAGGTTCATATCTTAACGAACCAAAAAATTTTCTGAGAGTGTAGGGACACGTGTTGTAGAATAAGCACGCGTTTCAACAGGGATGTCCACGAACTTAGACTTATGACGGTTTCGAGAAACAGTGCCCTGACTGGCAAATTTGAACAGCGTCTACTGCTACCATACTCACGATTTTATGCAATGAAGATACTTTATGTATAATTTTACTACTTTTTTCCAGCATTTGTTGAAGCGAAGTTTCTTGGCCGGGCTGTTCTTTGTGTCTTCTCTTCTTTGCCTCTATTCATGGAGTCACCTCAACGGTTCAGATGTGGAAAAGACTCAGATGCCCCATCTTGGTGTGCAGAGGAGTAAACTGTTTGATCTCAACTACGGTAAGTATGCGAAGAGAGAGAGAGAGAGAGAGAGAGAGAGAGAGAGAGAGAGAGAGAGAGAGAGAGAGAGAGAGAGAGAGGGGGGGGGGGGGTGTATAACATGATCTTCCATCGACGTCAATTTCTAACTACTCGTCGAAACCATAACACATGCGCTTATTTTTGAAGAAATAAAAAAAGAACTATATAATGCCGCAAGAGGAAATGTCATCGCAACAGATGCCGGGTAACTGAAATTGAACTCATGATAAAATTGATCATAGAAGGCTGAATATTTGATAAAGAGTAATCTGTTTGTTTGCTAGGCTCTAAACTATTCTTTATTCATTTAATTTTTTTGTTGTTAGACCAATACACATCAACTGGAAAGACTGAGAGGCAGACTAGACCGTACTCTGGTTACTATGGAGACGGGTATAACATGAGGAAACTCCCATCAGATCTTTTCAAACTAGCGCCAGAGGTGAGAACATTGAGAATCTTAACCTAAAGTACGTTTCCTCATCTCTGACTTTTACAATAATCATTTTGCCGTATTTTTTCTAGTGGGTAATGTCACCGCACTGTCATGACAGTGGATCACGTGGTTCGCACTTCGATTCCCGCTGCGGCACTATACACTCTTTTGACAATGCATTAATCCCCATTCCCACTCTCTACCCAGGAGAAAGTGGGTATACCTGTGAAGGTTGCAGAAGGCCAATGTGACTGCCTTTGCAGTTGACCCGCATGCATGCATATGAACGGTGTAAAATCGCAAAGGCTCCGGAGAGAGTAGAAATTGTGCACACCGAGTCTCGTGTATGGGCTATATAGTCCAGTGATCAGGGGTAAATATTGTAAAGCGCATGAAGTATTCATGTAATGCGCTATATAACTTTAAGATAAATTATATTGGATATTCTTTATCTATCTATCTCTTTCACAGTTTGCGTGTTACTTGTAGTTCTCTTCTCCATGTTCTGGAAAAAAAATTAGAGGCGGAAGAAAAAAAAAGACATCATACATCACAATAATAATGTTATTTAGCCATGTAGTAAAACGAATTAAACGAGAATGAATGTTATACTATTTCCTTCATTTTCCCTTTGCTAAATTGCTTTCTTTCTTTCTTTCTATGTTCGTTCCTGTTCATATTTTGTTTTTATGGAATTTCATCTTATGCACTTGGAGCGCTTTGGGCATCTAAATTTAAGTGGATTGGGGCGTTTCAAGTCATGTTTTATCATTTTTATAATTATTATTATCATTACCCTTTCATCAATACACGCAATTTTTTTTACTCTCAAGTCATATTTACCTTTATATATATATATATATATATATATATATATATATATATATATATATATATATATATATATATATATAAACCAACAAAAGTCAATGAGAAGAGTTGACTCAATAATGCATTGTTAATTGCCAATAAGAATATATTTAATCCAAATTTTCGGGGGCCTCCCCCTTCCTCGGGGATAAAGACGTACCTTGAGGAAGGGGGAGGCCCCCGAAAATTTGGATGAAATATATTCTTATTGGCAATTAACAATGCATTATTGAGTCAACTCTTCTCACTGACTTTTGACTTTTGTTGGTTTGTTTGTTTACTTATGCCAATACGTGGACTATTTCAAGATGTGTTATATATATATATATATATATATATATATATATATATATATATATATATATATATAGTTATACATGTATATTGTTTTGAAGGTCACTTTAAGCTATCAACATTTATATTTTGTGTTAACCCATTGCCTACTGGAACCGGATGGCCCTTGTATTAATGAACTCTATGGAAAATTGGAAATGAATGATTTCAGTAGCCAGCGGGTTAACTGATGAGTTGAAATAAAGAGGAATTATTGTAATAGAGAGGACATTGGGATGACTTCCATATTTGATTCCGGTTCCCGTATGAATCACGCTTCCCATGAATAACTAATAAACCGGGAGTTAATGGCTATTAATAATGAGTGAGTGTTGATGGCTTAAATTCACCGCCTTCCTAAACTCATTTGCCGTGTGCTAAAGAAGGCATATTCAAAGTGCTGATGCACTTTCTACGAGCACTCGTGCATTACGTATGATCAAGGCTATCGTTGTATGCGGCTTAACACCTTGCGTAATTGCGTAAGAGAGTCATTAAATGTATTCGAATTTAACAAATGCAATGATGACATGAGAATGCTAAGCCGTCGTTAAACGTGGTTCTCTTGACTTGAATCGAGGTGAAGTCTTCAAAACATATACAGTTTCGTGTAACAAATTGGCTGTGTTCACTGAATCTTGCTAAAGATCACAAACAACTAAACAGATTGGGATACCGAATACAGGTTCGTGAGACCGTACAAAAAATATGGCGTGAGAATTAAGTTTGCTCCACAGCTGTGAAGAAGAAGAAAAAGAAAAAGAAGAAGA